>JAKSZP010002813.1:0-152637 GCA_022478985.1 Massospora cicadina | reverse complement strand
TATAATTCATGAAGCAAAAAGGCGGTGGAGAATATCACCATCAAGAGTGTTGCAGTATGGTTATACCACTTGGAAACACAACTTCTTCTGGCACCTCTTTTGCTTGCCACCACAACGACAGGAAAGTAAATGAGTTCTGTTTAATGTAACGCACTGGCTCCTTCCAATTAGCCACAAATGAGTTAGGCAACAGAATCCATGTTACAGACCATAGGGCTGACAGGGCTCCTGATACTACTCTCCTTGTGCGCGCGCTACAAGATTGGACAAGCACCCCATGGAAGACAGTTGTAAATATACTTAACCCCAGCAACATGCCTTGACTCCAAGACAGGGTATAAATGGAGGCAATAGCTCTCCCAAGCTCACTCTTAAAGTTCAATTCTTGTTGATTCAAGCCAAACATGGCTGCAGTTAGGCAATATTTTAAAATAAACTCAAAATATAAATATATGAATTTTAAGCTCTTTTATTTAATATTAGGCCAGGTTGATAGAAAACAGAACTGAGAAGCCTCCAGCTCCCAGTTCCTTCCCTATATACACATGCTAAAAGCTAATATAAAATATAACACAAGCCTATGGTGCTAATCTGACTGATGCTTGGTGTAAACCTTACAGCAGGATCGCGGAATCCTCACTCAATGGTTCTGTGCCAGTTCTAATCCTCAACAGTTCCGCGCCAGTTCCATTTTGAATCCCAAATGAACCGCGAAACTTCCAAGCACCCATTCCATTCCATTCTTGATTTAAATCCAAATCGAATCTTGAAACTACCCATGTTACTCGATTCCCAATTTTCCTCAACTTGGACGCCCATCTTGCTCCTTGGCCTCCTTCAAGCTCCTGCCCCTTAGGCGTCCTTGCCAGGACCAACGCCCCCTCCTCCTCCATACATCCAGACACAGCCTGCCCTGTCTTACCAAAGATCAGGGCAATGTGATGCTGAGGATAGACCTCAACCGTCACACCATCCATAACCGCCTCATAGACAAAGAGGAATGAAGCGATGCTACCTTCACCTGGGGTAAAATTTGTCTCTGAAAGGGGGTATAAAGATAATGAGGGCAACCTCATGAGAGGCTTGGAAAAGGCGCTGTTCATTGTTTTAAGTCGAGACAGCGTTATGGCTAACTGCTGGGATAAATCATCTAGATGGGATCAGAAGCCGCGGGAAGGTTGTGAGGGCTATTCACCCCAACACCCTCCATTGTTGATAATTGCTTTGTGGTGTACTACACCCTGTAGCGAGCACCACTTGTTGGATTTCAGGGTTTTTTTGATGCTTGC
Source organism: Massospora cicadina (assembly GCA_022478985.1). Lineage (NCBI taxonomy): Eukaryota > Fungi > Entomophthoromycota > Entomophthoromycetes > Entomophthorales > Entomophthoraceae > Massospora > Massospora cicadina. The sequence continues at coordinate 151,348 of JAKSZP010002813.1, read as the reverse complement.
TAGTGCTTTTCACCATTATTTTCAACGATGTTTTTCAGGAGATGCTACGCTATCTACTGCTGGGATAATTATGTGTTTAGGGGGAGAAATGACCACTTCAATATAAAATAATTGAAATATGTATAATAATAAAAGATAGGTTTTATAAGCTTTTATCAGTGGTGGCAAGGGTGGTAAGAAGCAAACCCTCTTAATAAGTCAATGCTAGTATTTAAAATGTCAAGGCGCAAAGTTCAGATTGCTTAGTAATGTCTGAATTAGGGAATATTGGATTCAACCTATCGAATCTCTTGAAACTTGCTTTGCTGCAACAGAATGACTGATGAAGGACCAATAGTAGGTTAGACCAGACCGTTGAGCAAGGATTTTATATATCTCAACCAATCACTACGGGGAAAATATTTGTTTTTTTGTGAAACCCCCTCTAAGGCTGTAAAAGGGGATGGTTGAGGAGTTGGTTTTGGACTACATTCGAGAGGGGATGGGGAGGACCCTCAGAACAACTCCCCCAATTTGGCAACATATTCGGCATAACTTTGTTACTAGCTATAGGGCGTTTAGACCAAGAATTGGGAGCGGTAGTATAACCTCAATTTTAGGGGTTCCACCAAGAATTGACCAGGGTTTTTTGGCCAATGTTATTGATATTGTACCCAAATCACTCTTAATGCAAAATTGGACTTGTAATTGTCTGAAAATTTTATGTAACAAACTATATTGGAAACATATTAAGAATAGCCTCAGGTGTTACCTCTTTTTTTAGTACTAGATCTCAGGTGTTACCTCTTTTTATTCAAAATAGCCTTGATATTTACCCTCTTTGAGATACGGTACTTGTTGAGTTTTTTGTTTATTTTTAAGCGCCAAAATCCTTTAAAGGCTATAAAATTATTAGTTGCTGATAGCCCACCATAATCACCTATCAGACTGTCACGTCCCAAGGGAAAAAACTCTTGGTAGCTTTGCTAAACCAAGAAAATCACTGTTGAAATAATAGCCAAATCACTAGTATGAACTAGGCTAAAAATGAACAAAAATGGGGATCCCTTTATCTTTGGATTTCGGGTTACTTATAGGATTTAGTCAGGGTTTGGGGTTTCAGGGGATATGATGATTTATGCAGTGAACCGGCAGAATGCAAAAGATTCATTTGAGTACAATTAGATCCAAACTGTTTTAGCCAATTTAGATGCTCCCCAACTAGCAAGATATTTACAAATTGCCTTAGTGAATTCAGGAGAGTTTTTAACTTTTGTTGGCTCATTTTTGGATTCAGAGCTAGTAGCAATTTTTGATAGATTCCACCATGGAATATTTCCTGTGGAATATAGTTAGGTATCTGCTGTTCAAACCTCATACTATATCATGACTCCCATCAATCCCAACACTGTCTCCTCAAAAATTTTCTGAGGAGGGACCTAAGTTTGGTAGGAACCTAGTGTGGACTCCAACTACAATGGAGCTATAATGATGGAGGCTTTGGAATACTCTGGGGCTCAACGGTATATTACTTTATATAGCTTTAACACATCTTGTCAAGGTTGTGCCCCTGACTCCTGGACGTTGGCGATAGAATAATAAAAGTTCCACTAGCTGGTATCAGTCAGGATGGGCTTTTATGCATTGCTTTGCCTCTCAATGACTGATAACCCCTAAAGACTTAGCAGCTAGAGCTTGTAGGAAGATTAGTTTGTTGGCCAGCCTTTGTATTGATAGCTCAGAGGTGTCCTGTAAGTATCAAACAAGAACCACTCCGTTTGGATTAGGAGACATTCCCGTTTCACTTAAAAAAGGGCGGAGGTTGGCACCTGTGCCTCTCACCACTAAGGATGACATGGCCAATGTGGTGGATGAGAGGTGGGTCATGGCGTACCCCCTGAGGGTTGCAGTGTCTCTCCCAGCGTTATACTTCACTGAGCTGGTGGAAAACATTTGTAGAGTTTTCCAGGAGGTGGTATAATTTGCTTAAAACACCTAAAACTCGCTGTTATCCCACCATTGTGTCAATATCACACCTGCCCTCACAGGTATGGGGGTGATCAACTCCTTCCCCGACAACTGGGTCCAGCCTTATGTGGCTTGGCTTTGGGCGCAACCTGCTGACCGCCCAAAATGTTGCACCATAGCAAATGCATCCATGCAATGGAAAAACAAATCCAATTAATGAGCCCAGAACGAATTTGATTGAGTGTTCTGGACTTAAGTCAGTCACAAATTAGGTCCAGGAACCCAATCTGACAGCTAGGTTTGAATTTATTCCCTTCTGTAGTTGTGCTTGAATATCAATTTTCCCCAGTGAGCTTATAAGCAGCGGTTCCCAACAGGTACCTCTGTCACTCAATTTTTTAGTTTTTCCCACCTTATTTTCAAAAATAAAATTTTTTCTAAAACAACCAAAAAAAACCCGGAATTTTGGTCTTCAACCTTTATTTTAATAAGAAGGAATGTTTCCGACTTTAGGCACCCCCTGGCTGGCCTTCATAGCCAGTATTTTGTTTTGTAACACGTCATTTTGGATGGATGTGCCCACGGCATTATGGCTTGGGATTTAAATTGGTAAAATACCTGGAGCTTCAGGTTGGTCTAAATATAATTATCAGCACACTATATGACTTATTAGAGTGATTAATAACTTTGAACTTCTCCATCTCACCCTTTGGGTGGGATGTTGCATGAGTTTTTCCAAAACAGCACCCAACCTCTTTCCAGTTGGCAGAGTTCAGCTCAATACTGGCCCCGTAGGACAGGACGCTCAGGATCCAAATTTGTTCTTAATGTTGTCTGCTAACGACGCCAGAGTGAGCCAAAAAAGTTCATATCAGATTTTCCCCTCCTTCCATTGGTTACCGCCATTTGTTCAGCAATACCAAAAACACTCACCTACAAGCTGGACCATGCCTATTTACTGATACCAGTGGAAATCCATCTGGGTGCACACCAGGTGTCATTTGAGGCCCTGGTAGACACAAGAGCATCAGGTAATTTCATGAGTCTAAAGTTGGCGCATCAATTGGTATTGGACTTGGAGGTTGGGCCGGAGGTGTTGATTGCATCTTCTGCAATATATTCATCTTACAAAATGCGTCATCTGGTTCCATTCCAAGTGGGCAATTCTAAATTCTGTGATTATTTCTGGCCATGTCTGACCTAGTGTTCCCAGTTATCTTTGGTGTGGGTTGATGGAGACGCCAATAAGTAAAGGTTAACTTGGCTTCAAACATATTACTCTTTAAAAATGCTCAGGGTAGTGGTGAGCTCCTGCTCCTCGACACTTTAGGTAAAGCACAGAACAGTGGTACTATTTCCACACTTGCCACACCCACGGACTTGCCTCCTGATTTTCCCTCATCTCTGATGGCGTATAAGGGGATCTTTGATATGAAAAAAACCGCTCAACTTCCTCCACATACAAAGTATGACCTTAAGTTCCGCATGACAGTGGAGGTGGTTAACATCAATTATTCACTATATCCCCATACAGTGAAAGATGCTGCATCCTTAATGTTTAGTTTGATGACATGCTTGCAAAAGGATGTCTCTAAGGAGACCTCTCCAGCTATCTCTCCTATTGTTTTAGCAAAGAAGGCTGAAGGCACAGTGCCCATATGTGGATTATGGTCACCTCAACAATGTCACAGTCCATGACCCCTACCCACTTTCTTAGAATAAACAATTGCCCAAGCATCGCGCAGTCAAGAGTATTTCAAAAACTCAATTTGGTGAACGCCTTCAACCAAATATGGATAACCAAAGATCAAGGTTGGCTTACTGCTATCCAGATGAGGCGGGGCATTTTCCAGTTCTGCATCATGCCTTTTGGGCTAAAGAACGCGCCTGCCACGTTCCAGTAGATGATTGATGACGTGCTGGGCGATCTGTGCAACGCGTGTGCAGTTGCTTACATTGACAATATCCTCATTTACTCCCCAACCCCAAACAGCACGTCATATATTTAGTGGCTGTGATTGCCGCTTTGCACAAGGCGGGCCTATTTGTGAAGCCATCAAAGTGCAAGCTCTTCCACAATGAGGTTACCTACTTGGGTAACTTGATTTTAAAAGATGATTACGCAATTCCGCCCTGCAAACTTGAAGCCATTCTTGAGTGGCCCACCCCAATGACCCAGAAGCAGTTATGGAGCTCTTTAGGCACCATCATTATTTAAAGAAATTTTCTCCTGACCTCTCACAATCTGGCTGCGTTGTTGCACCCCCTCACTGGCAAGAATGTCCCATTCCGTTGGACCACAGAATGCCAACAGGCATTCAACGCTATCAAACAGGTATTTGTGTCGCCGCCAGTGCTCAAGCATGCATATGCAACAAAAACCTTCATTGTTGCATGTGACGCCTCTTCTGTGGCAGTGGGAGCAGTCTTGTTTCAGGACCACAAGGGAGTGGAGCACCCAGTAGTTTATTTGTCCTCCAAATTTACATCCACGAAGCAGAACTGGGCTATTTATGATAAGGAGTTAGCAGTATAGTGGGCGTTAACCCATTGATGGTACCTCCTGCAGGGCGCTATGCATGAGGTGACAGTGCGGATGGACCACCAAGCTCTTATGTACTTATGCAAAACACAGAAATTGGCACACCGTCAGGCCCAGATATACTGCGACCTATGTAGTTTTAACATTAAGTAAGAGTTTGTAAAGGATTCACTGAATTTCCCAACTTTCTGAGCCGTAACCCCACTTTATGTCCCACAGAGGCGGAGGAGCAAGAGCTCACCACAGTGATTCTGTCAAACTAAATCTTATCCATTGCCACACCTGTAATGTTATCAGAAGATTCAGACCTGACCAGCCCCCTTTCAGCTCAGGTTTTGGCTCACCAGTTGACTTGTCCCAAAGGTTTAGAGCTGTCAGTGCAGCTTGTGGATCCAGTGCACAAGTGCTCCCACTACTCGATGGGGGTGGGAGTAATTATGTTTTGGTCTTGGTTGTAGGTGCCTCCCCAGCTTCGCACCAAAGTGATCCAGGACCATTACAACTCACCAGCGGTTGGTCACCCCAGATTGAAAAAGTGTCTTGACTTAGTGAAACAAACATAAATTTGGCCTGGGACTAAAAGACAACCCTGCATGGATAGCAAATTGTGTAACCTGCACCCATGCATAATTGGACCGTTCTGGGCATAACAGTCTTCTCCATTCACTGCAATAGGCCGAGGGACAATAGACGTCAGTTTCCATCAACTTTATAGTTGAGCTTCCTACTTCAGATGGCCACAATGTAATTATAGTTGTTGTAGACTAATTCACCAAATGTGTTTTGTATATACCCTGCTTGACTTCTATTACCTCAGAGGAAAGCAATCATCTTTTTATCCATCACGTCTTTTCTATGTTTGGTCTACCCCAGGAGGTCGTGAGTGATGGAGGTCCACAGTTCACTGCACGCTTTTGGACCACCCTTCTGGCATCTTGAAAATCCAACCATGTCAGTCCACTGCATACTATTCCCAATCAGATGGTCAGACAGAAAGTGTTCATCAAATCTTGGAGCAGTGACTTCAGTGTTATACCACAGCTCCATTGGACACCTGGGGGGACGATCTCCCATTGGCTCAGTTTACCTACAATAATGCCTCACACGCCTCCATAGAGAATTCTCTGTATGAAGCAACGTTGGGGTAAAACCCTTCCTTCTCTCCTGGTCCCTGTCTTTGTCCTGAGGTTCCCACTTTAGCCGAGCATGCTCAACAAATACAGGATACTCAGTGCTCTGGTCTGAAAACACCTTATCAAAGCAATCGCTGACTATAAGTGATTTGCTGACCAAAAGTGCCTGCCCACACCCAATTTTCATGTAGGTTTGCAGGCAATGCTCGACACCCGCCACCTGCACATCAAGGTCCCCTCACAGAAGGTTGTAAGTAAGCGGTCAGGTCCTCATGAGGTTGTTGAAGATTTGGGCAATGTCTCATTCCGTTTGGTGCTTTCTCCCCACTGGAAACAGCATTCAGTTTTCACTCCTCCCAGCTTTCTCCCTTTATCAGTACCCCACCCAATAATTCTGAACCCGTCATTTTGGAGGAGTCAGTCAAATCTGAAGTGGATGCAATTCTGGCATTGTGCTAGTCCCGCCACTTGGTTCAATACCTGGTGGCTTGGAAGAGTTTTCCTTCATATGAAAACAGCTGGGTCAGTGCTCGTGATTATGATAACTGTCATGAGTTGGTGGAAGCATTCCATATGGCACACCTCAAAGCCCCAAATTCTCCTCCTAAGGTCACTGCGATTATGGCCATCAAACTCCTTAAGGCCTACAAGAATATTACATTGTCTCAGTTCCATGGTGGCGGTGCTTCACCACTTTCTAAAGGGAAGGGTAACATAAGTATCAAACAGGAACCAATCCATTTAGATCAGGAGCAATTCCCATTCCGCTCAAAAAAATTGGTGAAGGTCAGAAACTGTGCCTCTCACCACTAAGGGCAACATGGCCAATGTGGTGGATGAGAGGTGGGTCATGGAGTACCCCCTGAGGGTTGCAGTGCCTCTCCCAGCGTTATACTTCACCGAGCTGGTGGAAAACATTTGTAGAGTTTTCCAAGAGGTGGTAAAATTGCGTAAAACACCTCAAACTCGCTAAGATCTCACCATTGTGTCAATATCACACTTCCCCCCAACAGGTATGGGGGCGATCAACCCCTTCCTCACCAACTGGGTCCAGCCTTATGTGGCTTGGCCTTTTTTGCAACCTGCTGACCGCCAAAAACATTGCCACCATAGAAAATTCATGCACATTATGGAAAAAACAAATTTAAGTAATGAGCTTAGAACAAATTTGACTGAGAGGTCTGGACCTAATTTAGTCGCAATTAGGTCTGGGAACCTAATCTGACAGCTTGTTAAAATCTATTCCCATCTATAGTTATGCTCACATCTCAATTTTCTTTGAAAGCTTATAAGCAGTGGTTCCCAACTGGTACTGCTGTCGCTCCATTTTTTAATTTTCCTCATCTTATATTTAAAAAAAAACTCTTCAAAAAACAAAAAAACAAACCCAGAATTTTTGGTCTCCACTTTTATTTTAATAAGAGGGATGTTCTGCTTTTAGGCACCCCCTGGCTGGCCTTCATAACCAGTATTTTGATTTTTTAAAAGGCAATTTGGACGGCTGTGCCTACGACATTCTGGCTTGGTTTTAGATGTTGTTATAATTTGGCGGAATCGTTGAGATACGCCATAAGGGATTTTGCACAGGGTTTGTCCCACTGAGCAATAGGACCAATGATATGATGATCGTGGCCTTGGAAACAACACATAAACTTAATTTGATAAATATGGAGCACTTTCTCCCACTGCACTATTTTATTTAATATAATAACACAGAGGATTCTTGCTGTTTTCGCTCACTTAATCCTATTAACAACCAACCCTTCTTTTAATTGCCTATCTCGCTTATATACAGCAGCTTCAGACAATACCACTCTCATAGCTTGGACTATTCTGTTCCACCAATTCTCCTTGTTTTGGATTGCTATTCTTTAGTTCTCTATCGCCCTAATTGTAGGTGATTTAATTTATAATCGTTGAATGTTGACATCGCTTTATCACTTTATTTAGAGGTGATCCGATAATAAACCTGTTATATCCCAATATTGCCTCATCTCGAGGCACTTAAATAATCATATCAGATATTATGTTTGGCGAATTCTTCCCAATCCGCCCTAGCTGTCCCATTATTATTGTCCAGTCATATCAGAATTGTGACAGACGTTAACTCACCCAGAGTTTCAGGTTGATCTAAATATAATTACCAGTACTCTTCATGACATGTCCAGCGTAGAGGCCTCCAATATGGTTGAACACTAGAGGGTAAAATTGATTTTCAGCCATATAGAGCTCAGAATGTGACATTTGTATAACACAATAATAAATCACGTAGTGGGCCAATAGAGCCACCGCTAGGTATTCATTCCATTGGCCTGGGTTGAGGTGAGCTCTTTTGTGGAGGATAGCAAAAAGTCTTATTTGCTCGTTCCACTGCTCCATTAGTTGTGGGGTGATAGGCATCAGTGAAAGAGGGGTAAGTGCATATCAGGGTATTGAGGTCAATGATTACTTAGAAATGAAGTTGGTGCTATTATCAGATAGTAGTACCTTCAGTATAACATAACAGGTGAAGACCTATTTAAAAAATTATGTAGCTGCTTTACAAGTGGGAGAGGTGATAGAGATAGCCTCAAATCATTTAGAAAATCGTCAACTGCCAGTATGATATTAGTGGCAATTAATCGCTGTAGTTAGCAGACTGACAAAGTCAATAATGACCATAGCAAAGGAAGCTTAGGTCCCACGACCTGCCGTTGATACAGTAAATTGTGAGGCTTCTGGTTAGCACAAATGAGACAGGAGTCAAGGACGTCTTGAATAGTCTAAATCATCCACTCTCAGTAGCAGCGCTCTCACAACCATTGATGAGTTTTCTGAAGGCACCGTGGCTACTGTTAAATTGCCCTCCAAAGCGGTATCTGTCCTGTCTGATGGGCAAACATAAGGCAGCCAAGAGACACCGACCTTTTTGTACAGTAGATAATCATAAATTTGGAACCAATTGGGCATTTTTTTAACCACTACTGAACTGCAGGATTTTCTTGACTACCCTCTTCAATTTTCCCAATATGATCATAGATTTGATTATCTTCAGAGATGTAGAGGGCCAATACAGGCAAGCAAGACAGACTATCAGCGTTTTGATGTATTGCCCTTAAGCAATGAACATTAAAATACATAGCTTTAGAGTCTGAGTGCCCAATGGCCAGTCGTCCATCTGGGTCCTTCATCTGTTGTATCCACCACAAGGAGGCATGATCCATATTATGGTAGAATGATAAGCATATAAGAAAGGATGGAAATGTTTAATGGCAAATAGGACAGCTAAGCACTCCCACTCAGTTTTGCTAATATTTATTTCTGACTAATATAAAGTTTTGCTTAAGTATGCTATGGGATGATCCACTTAATTTGCATCGTGTTGCATGAGGATGGCCCCAACAGCCATATTGCTAGCGTCAGTGAACAGTATGAATGGCTTGATTAATACAGTATGGAATAGTATAGGGGAGCTCAAAAGCGCTTTCCTTAAACATCAAAAGATTGCTTCTGAGTTTCATCCCATTGAAATGAAACAACCTTGTGGAGAAGGTAGGTTAGGGGTTCAGCAAGCTCATCAAGGTGGGGGATAAACTGTCATTATAGATGTCCATCCCAAGGAACACCTGAATATCACATAAACTTGAGGGTCAAGTCTTCCTCTCTATCGTGACCATTTTATTTGATATTGATGATATTCCCTCCCATGTAACCTTAATCCTTAAGAATTCCATATCCGTTTGGAAGAACTGGAATTTGTCTAGATTTAACTTCAGCAAAGCAGAGCGGAAGCACTCAAATTCTTCTCTTATGTCAGCCAGATATTGAGTGAAGGTGTCAGACAATTGCAAGTCTGATATTGTGGGAAGTATGTTTTGGACGAGGATAATTGTAAAATCGGCCAAAAGACCCTGGATGATTCATGGTGGAATCCTTCAAAATGGGGTAATAATTTTTAAATATTAATAAAGCTTGACCAAATGGTTCTAGTTTAGGTAGCCAGAATATTCTGACTCCTTGGAGGAATCAAGGGAGCTCTTCCAGGGTCCCTCCCCAAATTTCACTAATCTCATTCAAGTCACACCGCGGAGACCAGGCCTTTTTATAGGGTTGGATAGGGTCCCAAAAAGTGCAGATATTTTATCACATAGTGATTGGCTCAAATTCTTTATAACAATACCTCACAGGCTTGTCCTACCCACTTTTGACTCTCCATCAGACTTTCTAATGAAGTGAGGTTGATTAGAGGGTTCAATAGGTCAAATGACCATATTTTCTTATTTGGCTCAAAACTAATAATGATTCAATGCATACACCCTTTGATCCCAAAATAAGTTTACCAAGCCATAATATTGTATGAGGGTTCTTTTTTTCTTATCCCTTGGCACTTAAAAATGATAAAAAACTTACAACTTTATATTGTTTAAGTGTCTCTTTATTTTTATTAATTAGTGGTTTTGATCCCCTGCTTGTTGGAGTTTAGGCTTTAACGCACCAGCGAGCCTATACCTACCTAAAATACAACAGGTGGTGCTCACTACAAGTGTTAGCCTGTATACCACAATAAGCTTCTTAAAAATGGAGCTTGGTGGGGAAACTTCCACTCACAACCTCCCCACCTCAGCTGAGTCTAGGATCACCGCTTTAGAACTACAGCTAGTTAGTGCTTTGTCTTGACTCAAAAAGCTTAAGCTGCCTCCCTCCCAAGGACTTTATGGAGCCTCTCCCACCATCCACAAACCCCCTTTAGGGATAAGTTTACCCCAGGTTAGGAAAATGTTGCTTTGTTCCTCTTTATAAATGAAGTTGCTATGGAAGAGGCAACGGATCATCTTAAAATTAAGTGCCTCCTTCCCTGGTTGAGTCGTGGCACTCAAGAGATAATGGTTCCACATGTGGCCACCCTCAGCACCTGGCAGAGGTGAAGCGAGCACTAACTGAGGAATTCAGCTCTAAACAAAGTTTGAAGTGGCAAAAACAGGCCTTTATGTGCCTAGTCTGCTACAGGGTGAATCAATCACCTCTTTTGCTGAACGCTTTTACATTAAAGCTCAACTCTTATTGCTCGCAAAAATACTACCCCTAGACGATGCTATTGCGGCTATATTGTCTGGCTTGGCGTCTCATCCCTCATTGGCAATGCACCTCTCTTCTGAAAAGCGTTTATTTATAAATGTACAAGATATCGAGGAAGCTTTATTAGAGGTGACTGATCTTTATGAACTTGACCCTATGCAAGGGTCTCTGAGCCAAGCAGCTACGCCAACTATTCTAGCCTATACTATGGCTGCTTCACTCTGGAAACTTGCACTTATAAAGTTGCCATCACACACTGCTTCTTCTTCCCATAATGATAATCAGATGGTGATGGCTGTGATGGGGCAATGCATCCCTTCATCTTCAGCTACAAAAACCTAGTTGGTGAAAGCAGTTGTTCCTTTGCCTTGCCCGTCTTTTTCTCCAGAGCAGCCTTCTCAAGTGGTTCAAAAGCTTGCTCCTAAGTCTAAACCCCTTTCTCGGGTTCTAATCGCCCCCATTAACAATGGGTTAAATGATCAGGGCACAAACCCTAATCCGCCTGTATTACAAAACACATAGCCACTGAACGACCTAAAGCTGGTATAAAAAAACATACCCTTCCACGACGCTATCATCCTCAACCTCTCATCCAGCTAGCTCTAGTGTGAAACCTGTCTCTATGAGGCAGCACAAACCTCCTACTTTAAATTTCGAAAAACAAGCTGTGAAAATTTCAACGCCTCCCCCAAAAGCTAATACGCTAGAGGAGCCACCCCAGGACCTATCATGCCCAAAAGGAAGTCCTGAACCTATCTCACCCCCTGTGGCCTCCCTAACTTGCATTGATAATCCCTATAATGACGAATCTGAAGGGAGAGGCGAAGATAGAGGCACTATGTCTTAGGAGACCCATATGAAGTGGAGATACCCTACAGGGTGAACCCTGATAGAGTGGATTGGGCTAGGATTCCTAGTCATACTTACCTCCTCCAAGTGTTGAGGGGTTTTGATGTCATTGACACTGCCAGTGCCTCTGACCAGTTTATTGCCACCTTGATCCGCCCAAACCAGTGTTTTCATACCCTGCGGTCTATCCAGGAGAAATACCCTGAGACAGCCAAACGACTTTCCTCTACTCTCCAACTAAAGGAGGTTCTCGCTCTTTCTCCAAACTTGGTTGGAACTATAACTAAGGTGGAAGTCGTAGTCAATGGAGTGTGGGTTAAGGCTATCCTTGACACGGGGTCCCCAGTAAACGTTGTGTCAGAAAGACTCATTAAAAAATTAAATTGGCCCCCGATCTAAACAACAATTAAGAATTTGGGACTGCAGGTCCAAGAATACCTGCGCCATTGGGACGTACTCTTCTCTGCCCAACTGGTTTTAAAAACTCATCTTGTCTGTTCCCGCAGTGGCTCTAACTAACAATACCTATGATCTACTCATTGGTACCCAGTTCATGCTCAAGTATGAAGGGATTATTAGCTTAAAGCAGGGTTATCTCACCCTGCTTAACTACAAGGTTCCCTGATTTTGACAAATGATGAGTCTAATAGAAAAGGACTATGTTTTCACATTCAAGTATCCCCCTTTCATTTTATCCCTACATTATACCACAGCAGGACGACATACCAAACAGTTGCCTCAATCAGTAGACGCCCTCGAAGGTATTCCTTTCTATGCTTCTGAAGAAGTGACTATCAATGCTGGTGAACAAAGGGTAGTTGACATTAAGATTACCGTGCAAATCCCATACAACTTCCTACTGCACCTAATTAGCATAGATGGATTTAGTCCTTTGAAGCCCAGAGTTTTTCCATCCATGCTAGACCATTCTTATCAACAACCCATCACCCTTCTGTTAGGGAATCCAACCCAAAAGGATATGGTCGTAAAAAACATCAAAGGATAGGAAGAGGCATGATGAATTTCCTTGAGAAAATAAAGCTAGTTCTTCATATTAGATCTATGGTGGATATGGGTTTACCCACAGACCAGTCTTTATGTACCATAACTTCCGTTCATATCTCCGATGAACTCACTCCAGCTGAGCTGGAGAAGGTCCACATCTTGCTCGAGGCCTATAGTGATATTTTCTCTAAATCTGACACAGACTACGGGTCCATGAAAAGTTGAACTCATATCAATGACGTTGATGATGCTCATCTTATCCGCTCAAAACCTTACCACAAATTAAATGTTGAGGAGCGACAGATGCAGACGGAGCTCAAACAGCTGCTGGAGGCTGGGTTGTTGGTGCCTTCCCAAATCCCTTTGACATCCCCACTCCTATTGATAAAGAAGAAAAATGGTGGTCATTGGGTAATTATGGACTACCGCAAACTGAACAACCTCACCAAAAAGTACAGCTACCCTACCCTCAGCATTAATGATGCTCTGGCCCAACTCTCTGGGTCTAAATTCTTCTCTGCCATGGACTTGGCTAGCAGGTATTGGCAGATGGGCCTTTCTCCACAGGATCAGGAGAAGTGCGCCCTTATCTGCAGAAAGGATTTTTTCAACCCACTCAGCTACCTCAGGGTTTTGTAATGCGCCTGCTTCTTTTCAGAGGGCCATGAATCACATACTCCAGGATCTTAAGCTGAGCTGTGTGATTATCTACCTCAATGACATCACAGTCTATTTAAAAACGTTTAACGAGTATATCACGCACCTAAAGAAGGTGCTTTAACGCTTGCGGGCATCCAACATCAAGCTAAAGCCCTCCAAGTGTACTTTCTTCCAGAAGAAGCTGGATTTTCTCAGGCTCGCCATCTCCCATGATGGGATACAACCACCACAGGATAATGGTGAATCAATATCCAAGATGTGCACGCCTAAAACTCTTCATGACATACAAGTCTTCTTGGGAATGATGAGGTACTACCATCAATATATCCCAAAATTCGCCCAATTCAGTGAGCCCTTTGTCCGCCTCCTGACTAATAACACCCCCTTCTCTTGAGGTGCTGAAAAAAGTCCACGTTTGAGACCTTGAAGGAGCTATTGCAAAAAAGGCCAATACTCTGCCACCCTGACTATGGAAAGCCCTTCATGTTATTCACAGATACCTCTGATTACGCCTTGGGAGCTATCTTAGCCAATTGGATGAAAGTGGGGTTGATCATCCAGTGTCTTATTTTAGTAAAATGCTTTTGAAGGCTGAACGCAGGTACAGCGTTATTGAGAAGGAGTGCTTGGCTGTCCTGCTCGCTGTTATACACTACCACCCTTTCCTATATGGGATGGCATGTAAAGTGATTACTGACCACGCTTCGTTAAAGTGGTTACAAAATATGAAAGATCCCAATGGGCGTTGTCTCTCTGGTCTCTTAAGCTCCAGAATTATTATATGACCATTGAGCATTGAGAAGGGACACGCCATATGAATGTTGATGGGTTAACACGTCTGCCTGTCCTCCACCTTGACAATAGTGAAGCTGAGAGGTTTCATGACCTCTTAATGACTCCTGACGTGTGGGCTGATGAAGATGAATCAGTATAGAAGATGATAGCATGACATTCCCGCAACACAAAAGTGGAGAACGGGAAATTATATAAGAAAATAGGGGTAAACTGGTTTCCCTATTTCAGACAATCAGAGCGAGTACTCATGCTTTTGAAGTCCCATGCCCTTCTATGGAATAGCGGAGTACAAAAAACCTATGAGTGGGTTAAAGAGCGATATTACTGGGAGGGCATCATAGAGACAATAACTGAAGTCCTGGGTGCACGTTTGACCTGCAAGAAGCAATCCAGCTATAAGACTAGGTATAAGTATCAACCCACTGCGCCTCATCAACTCTTTTACACCATAAGTCAAGATGTGGTAGGCCCTCTATCTCAGACCACTGGTGTAAATCTTATATCTTGGTTAGTATCAATCATTTTACCAGATGAGTTGAGGCTGTGGCTCTTCCTGCTCAAACTTCCAAAGCCACGGCCGCGTTCCTTCATCAACATAAATTTTTTCCTTATGGTTTTCCCCAGGTCCTGATCTGTGACAATAAAAACTTTCCTGAGTGGTAAAGATCCTCGCTACCTCTATGGGCACGCAACAGCTCCTTTCTGCCCCTTACAACCTCTCAACCAAAGGTACTGTTGAAAGAGAAAATTGGACCCTGGTCTCTAGATTACAAAAATGTCTACTTCTGAACCTCTTCAATGGGATCTTTACCTACCCAGTGCTCTCTGGATTACCATATCAGCTATTACTGGATTCTTAAAATGTCACCATTCTGAGTATTGTATAAACAAAGAACCTGGGGTTCCAGATTTACTAGCAAAAGATATCTTCACTGATAAGACTGATACTGAGTAAGCTATAAAGAAGTTATACAGCACATCATACAGTTGCAATCAGAAGTGATGACCAACTTGGCAAAGAAGGTCACCAAAGAGGGTCAATCAGCTAATAAGCTCTGGCCTCCTCTACCTACCTTCCAATTGTCAGACTTGGTGTTATACTACCATAATTGTATCACTTCCAGAAGTGAGAATCTTGGGTCTATCGGGGAAGGCCCTTTTATTATTATCTACAAGTGAGGGAATGAGTACTCTATAAAATCCTTGGCTATTGGAGTTACTATTAACTGTGTCCATGGCTAATTCTTGCACCCTTACTCTTCCCTTAGCATTCTTGAAGTGAGTAATGTCAGACAATTGCAAGTCTGATATTGTATGAAGTGTGTTTTGGACGAGGATGATGTAAACTAGGCCAAAAGACCCTGGATTTTGTGGTGAATCCTATAAATTGGGAAATAATTCAATAAATATTAGTAAAACTTGGCCAAATGGTTTGAGTTTAGGTGGCCAGAATATTCTGACTCCATGGCAGAATTAAGGGAGCTCTTCTGAGGTCCCTCCCCGCCATGCCACTAATCTCATTAAATCACACCGCGGAGACCAGGCCCTTTTATAGATTTTGATGGGGTCCTGAAAAGTGAAGATATTTTCTCACATAGTGATTGGCTAAAATTCATTAGAACATTACCTCACGGGCTTGTCCTACCCACTCTCAACCCTCCATTGGCCTTTCTGATAAAGTGAGGCGAGATTCGAGGGCTTCAATAGGTTAAATGACCATATTTCCTTATTAGTTTAAACCTAATAATGATTTGATGTGTACGCCCTTTGAGCCCAAAATGAGTTTAATTACTAAGCTGTGATATTGTATGAGGGTTCTTTTTTCCTTATACCTGCGGCACTTAATAAATGATAAAAAACTAACAACTATTTAATTTTTTTCGTCTCTTTATTTTTATTAATTAAGTGGTTTTAATCCCCTGTTTGTTAGAGTTTAGGCTTTTACGCACCAGCAAGCCTATACCTACCTAAAATTCAATAAAGGTGCAGGAGAACATGACCATGTTGTCAAAGTAACCATATATATAGGACATATCAAATCCTTTAACAGGCCGCCCATCGCCCTCTGAAATGTGGCTGGGGCGTTGCATAGCCCTTTGGGGCATTCTTGTAGGCTCAAATAACCCTCAATGGCTATTGTGACGGTTGAGGTCTATCCTCAGCATCACATTGCCCTGATCTTTGGTAAGACAGGGCAGGATGTGTCTGTGTGTATGGAGGAGGAGGGGGCGTTGGTTCTGGCAAGGACGCCTAAGGGGCCGGAGCTTGGAGTAGGCCAAGGAGCAAGATGGGCGTCCAAGTTGGAACAAAACGGAAAACGAGTAAAATGGGTAGTTTCGAGATTTGATTTGAATTCGAATTGAGAATGGAATGAAATGGGTGCTTGGGAGTTTCGCGCTTTGATTGGGATTCGAAATGGAACTGGTGCGGAACCGTTGAGGATTGGAACTGGCACAAAACCATTGAGTAAAGATTCCACGATCTTGCTGTAAAGTTTACACCAAACATCATTCAAGCTGGCACCATAAGCTTATATTATATTTTATTTTAGCTTTTAACATGTGTATATAGGGAAGGAACTGGGAGCTGGAGGCTTCCCAGTTCTGTTTTCTAACAACTTGGCTAAATATTGAATAAAAGAACCTAAAATTCATATATTTATAATTTGGGTTTAAATAAAGATATTGCCTAACTGCAGCCAAGTTTGGCTTAAATCAACAAGAATTGAACTTTAAGAGTGAGCTTGGGAGAGCTATTGCCTCCCTTTATACCCTGTCTTGGAGTCAAGGCATGTTGCTGGGGTTAAGTATATTTACAACTGTCTTCCATGGGGTGCTTGTCCAATCTTGTAGCGCGCACAAGGAGAGTAGTATCAGGAGCCCTGTCAGCCCTATGGTCTGTAACATGAATTCTGTTGCCTAACTCATTTTGTGGCTAATTGGAAGGAGCCAGTGCGTTACATTAAACAGAACTCATTTACTTTCCTGTCGTTGTGGTGGCAAGCAAAAGAGGTGCCAGAAGAAGTTGTGTTTCCAAAGTGGTATAACCATACTGCAACACTCTTGATGGTGATATTCTCCACCGCCTTTTTGCTTCATGAATTATACCAGGTTTTAGAGTGTGTGTCCCAGGATGGTGGGAAAGTGGCAGGGCCTGGGAAGAACAAAGGAAGAATTCCCACGGTTTTAAATTGGAAGACTTGGAACTGATCCACCAGACGTTTAGCCGGGTTCAGTTTCAGGGGCGTTTGACAAAGGCAGCGGGTGGAGAGGATTCGTTTGCCTTGCATTTAAGTCAGGTTCTGTTGGCACTTCCAGTAAAGCAGTCAAACTGGGTGCGAGAACTTTTAGAAGAGCAGTCAGGGTTACCCGTATTGGTGGAGGAATGTCTGGATTGGATTGACCGTGCAGCATGTCCAGATGAGGCGCATGATTCGGCCTGGGCGGCATTACTGCAGTGTGGTCAAGGGAAGAAGTCAGTGGAGGAGTATGGCCAGATGTTCCGCGCATTGGCAAGAGCAGCAAATGCACCTGAGTCTCAGCTCCCGCACATGTTTCGCCAAAACTTGCAAGCTGATTTATTATTGGCAATGGCGGCGGTGAAACCTGCAGCGACGTTGGAGGAAGAGGTGGGTTTAGCCTTGCAGGTAGAGCGACAGTTGAGTTTGGTACGGGCTCATCAGGAATTTGTGCGACCCCCAGGGGGATTCCGAGGACAGAGTGGTGGAAGAAGGGCAGGTTCAGAGCCCATACATGGTTCTAAGGGGTTTAGCTATGTGGAGGAAGGAAAGAAGAGTCAAGGAAATCCTGAGGGTATGGTTGAGGTGCGGGAGACAGGGATTCCCATCGAGATTACCGCTCAGGATCCTGAGGCTCAGAATAAGAAGGCTCCTTATAATTTTCGCAAGAAGCCAGTGAATCCGGTGCCTCAAAATAAACCGCTTACTTCATCTTATCATTATCTGATTTTGCCCGTCAATGTGCTTGTGGGGGATGAAGGAAGGGATTGCGGTGAAGTTCTAGCTTTGATTGACACGGGAGCTGGGGAAATTATGCTGAGGAGAAGTGGGCAAGAAGCCATGGATTGTCATTACAGAAGGATGGATGGGTGACGTTGGCAGACGCCTCCAAAAAAACGGCGGTATGGCGATTACAGGCCAAGGTCCTGTTGAGGCAAGGCCCAGTGGTATTCAGGGAGGAGTTTCACGCCGTAGCTCACCTGCCACATTCGGTGGTGCTGGGGATGAGATGGTGGCACCATTTCTGCCCACAGTTTAATATGAAGAGAGAGAGGGTTCTGTTGTCGCCTAGAGGTCAGGGGACGTGTGAATGAACGTTTCAGTCCCAAGGTTCGTTGGTGAAACACATGGGTGGAATCACCTCAAGTGTGCCAGTGGAAGGATAGCCGAGGGAGTATCAGGATTTTGCGGAGGTGTTTGAGCCTAAAGGTGATGCGCCTTTTTCGCCTACAGGGGTTTTGCATTTGGATTCATTTCAAAGAAGGCTCTGAGTTACCAAAGGGCTGTCCAGTCTATCCATTGAATCCACGGGCCCGAGAGGCATTGGAGGATTATGTCCATAAGATGCTGGATATGGGTTTGATTGCACCTTCCAAGTCGCCAGTGGTTTCGCCAGTCCTGTTGGTTCCCAAGTCAGGGGGAGTTACGTCCTTGTGTTGATTTTCCGACGCCTTAATGAGGTAATGGAACCTGACCCCTATCCAATGCCACTCATGGAGAACATTCTGCCCATGATCTCTGGATGTGGGGTGTTCACCAAATTGGATTTGGTGGACGCTTTCAATCAAATTCCTGTTCGCCCTTAGCACCAGCGGTATATGGCATTCAAATGTCATCTGGGAAACTTCGAGTACAGGGTCATGCCATTTGGGCTACGCAATGCCCCTGCAGTTTTCCAGCGCATGATTGATCATGTATTGGGGGACTTAGTGGGTAGGTGTTGTGTTGCTTATATGGATGACATCCTGGTGTTTTCCAGATCGGCACAGGACCATGTGAGGGATGTGAGAAGTGTGTTGGAGGTGGTTAGGAACGCGGGCTTAAAGTTGAAGCCGTCCAAGTGTGAGTTCAATAAGGAATCGGTGTCCTTCCTAGGGAACGTGGTCCTCCAAGAAGGGATAGCGATCTGTCCTGATAAGTTGCGGGTGGTGCGGGAATGGAAGGCTCCTGGGAATAGGACTGAAGTGCGAAGCTTTTTGGGGGTGGTGAATTTCATGCGGAGGTTTTCTAGGGATCTGGCCCAATGGGCTGTGCCGTTGACAAGACTGATGGGAAACGTGCCATTCGTTTGGGGGGAGGCTGAGGAGAGGGCATTTCAGCAAGTGAAGACGAGTCTGCTGACAGCCCCAGTTCTGGCCCACCCTGACCCAAACAAACCATTCGTGGTAGAGACTGACGCGTCAAATTTTGCACTTGGAGCTGTGTTGTTGCAGGAGGGTAAAGATGGGGTTGAACATCCTGTCTGTTATTTCAGTCAGAAGATGGCACCAGCCAAAACCAACTATCCAGTTTACGATAAGGAACTTTTGGCTAATAGTTGCAGCCTTAGGGGAGTGGCAACACCACCTATTGTATGCCAGGCACCCAGTTGTCATCCGAATGGACCATCGAGCCTTAGAATACTATAAGTCCCCACGCCTGATGAACCAGAGGCAGGCCTGGTGGCACTTAGAGTTGGTTCAATATGACCTGCGGATTGAATAAAAGCTGGGAAAACAAAATATCTTGCCAGATTTATTGAGCTGTGATTCTGGACTGGTGTTTTCTGATGAAGAGTTGAGGAAGTTCAATACAGCCACAATGTTGCCACAGAACCTGTTTGCAACGATCCAGGGCTGGAGAGAAGGAATGGCAGGAAGAATCCGGACTGCGCAGCAAAGATGTGAGCTGGGCCAACGGATAAGAGAAGAGACAGGAGAAGGTGAGGCAAGCAGGGGGCATGTGGGATTCTCAGTTTGGGGTGGTATCATACGCCATGAGGGAAGGATTTGGGTCCCTGTGAAGAGTCTGCAACAAGAGGTAATGGCAGCTAATCACGACCATCCTCTGGCAGGTCATCCCGGTCAAGAGAAGACGTTAGATCTTGTTATCCATCACTATTCATGGAGAGGTGTGGGTGCGGTGGTGCGGAAGTATGTTTTGCGTTGTGTGGTTTGTGCCAGGGCAAAGGCCCAACGGGTGGCACCAGGGGGGAAATTGAAGCCGCTTCAAATTCCTTCTAGGACATGGTCCTCATTGAGTGTGGACTTCATCACATGACTGCCCAAGTCACAGGGGATGGATGCCTTGATGGTGGTGGTTGATCGCCTGACTAAATATGCAGAGTTTTTCCCTTGTCGGTCAACCATTTCTGCAAAGGTGGCAGGACAGATTTTTGTAAATGAGGTTTCTCCAGACATGGGGTGCCTGAAGAGATTGTGTCGGATCGTGGTCTGCAATTTACATTTAAATTTTGGCTCCACATGTTGGGGAATCTAAAGATCAAGTCTTGCCATTCGTCAGCATACCATCCTCAGTCAGACGGCCAAACTGAGAGAGTAAATCAGATATTGGAGCAATATTTGAGGTGCTATGTCTCAGGGCGGCAGGATGACTGGGTATATTGGGTGAAGCTGGCTCAATTTGCTTATAACAATCATAAGCATTCATCCACAGGTATGACCCCGTTTTTTGCAAATCATGGCCAACACCCAGAGGGTATGGGGCCCTGGGACAAGGTCGGAATCCAGTGGCAGATGAGCTGTCGCAAGATACCCAGGACACCCTGGAGCTCCTGAAGAAGAATTTGGTGGTGGCGGTCGCGGCTCAGAAGAGGAAGGCGGACCAGCATAGATCTGAAGGTAGAGCTTTCAAGAGAGGTGATTGGGTCTTGGTGAATGCTTGGAACTATGCCTTGCCTGTAAGGAGCTGAAAATTGGGGCCAGTGGCGTTGGGCCCATATCAGGTAGTGAGGGCGGTGAATGAGGTGGCATTTGAGCTGAAGTACCAGAAGGGCCAAGATCCCATCCGGTGTTGCATGTATCGCAGCTCAAGCCATTCTTTGGCCAGCCACCTGAAAGGTTTTCTCCTTTATTTCCAGCTGGAGGAGGAGCTGAAGAGTATGAAGTTGAGGAGATTCTCGACACCAAAGTGGTGCGAGGACGTCGTTCATTCTTGGTACGTTGGGTGGGTCATCCTATTGAGGAGTCCACATGGCAGTCAGCTAGGGATTGTGCCCAATGTCCTGAGAAAATCCAAGAGTTCTTCCTGTCTAGGGGGGTGATGTGATGGTTGAGGTCTATCTTCAGCCTCACATTGCCCTGATCTTTGGTAAGACAGGGCAGGATGTGTCTGTATGTATGGAGGAGGAGGGGGCGTTGGTTCTGGCAAGGACGCCTAAGGGACCGGAGCGTGGAGTACGCCAAGGAGCAAGATGGGCGTCCAAGTTGGAAAAAAACGGAAAACGAGTAAAATGGGTAGTTTTGAGATTTGATTTGGATTCGAATTGAGAATGGAATGAAACGGGTGCTTGGGAGTTTCGTGGTTTGATTGAAATTTGAAATGGAACTGGCGCGGAACCGTTGAGGATTGGAACTGGCACAAAACCATTGAGTAAAGATTCCGCGATCCTGCTGTAAAGTTTTCACCAAACATCATTCAAGCTGGCACCATAAGCTTATATTATATTTTATTTTAGCTTTTAACATGTGTATATAGGGAAGGAAATGGGAGCTGGAGGTTTCTCAGTTCTGTTTTCTATCAACTTGGCTAAATATTAAATAAAAGAACCTAAAATTCATATATTTATAATTTGGGTTTATTTAAAGATATTGCCTAACTGCAGCCAAGTTTGGCTTAAATCAACAAGAATTGGACTTTGAGAGTGAGCTTGGGAGGGCTATTGCCTCCCTCTATACCTTGTCTTGGAGTCAAGGCATGTTGCTGGGGTTAAGTATACTTGCAAATGTCTTCCAGGGGGTGCTTGTCCAATCTTGTAGCGCGCGCACCAGGAGAGTAGTATCAGGAGTCCTGTCAGCCCTATGGTCTTTAACATGGATCCTGTTGCCCAACTCATTCGTGGCTCATTGGAAGGAGCCAGTGCGTTACAGCTATGAGGGTGCATGACTCTCCAATCCTCCAGTGCGAGCCTATCTGCCAATAGCCACTGGTAAGATCCATGGGGAAGAAGAATTGGAAACCTGCCAGGAGCCACAATGAATCATCAATTTAGGACAACGGGTAGCTGTCCTTTCGCATGAGAGCATTAAACTTGTGGTAGTCCTAACCACTTGGTAGCCCCCATCCTTCTTCCATATAAGCAGCAAAGCTGTGATTCAGGGGCTTTGCGAGGGCTTCAGCAGTCCAGCGTCCAGGATTTGATTTTATTTTTTTGTCACCTGAGCTTCTTCAATTTTTGAATTTACTATAAGCTGAGCATTGATGAAGCAGAGCTACCTATCAATACTCTATGATTCACCCCTTTCATCATTCCAAAAATCATTTGAGCCTTTTGAAAATATATCATGATACTCCTTGATCACCGCACCTACTTGCCATTGTTCTTATAGGCGAGGCGTCTCATTTTCCACTTCAAAATGGCCAATGGTAGTGTCCTAGTCAATCCCTAGGTCATGAAAATACTCCCACCCCATGAGCAGATTCAATTTGATTTAACAGCAGGATGCGGACATAGGCAACATGTTGATGTCATGGTATTTGAATAGATCAATCTGTAAAATTTGACATCAATACAGTTAAGGGGCCCTGATCAGGTAAAGAAAACCCCAGGAAGGTGAGAGGCTCACATATGGTGGGATTAGGTTCTCAACATATTTCTAACAAATAATTTAGGGGAATCATAAATTGAATTCCAGTGTCCACCAGTATTTGTGACTTTAGGGGTACAACAACCTTAGAATTGGAGTATACTGCAGTCAGCTCGCCAACCTCTGCTCGCTTACCATGTGAGGCCAACTCGCTGCTCAGGGGTCTATTCTGTGCATATTAGGCAACAGAAAACCTTCTCTAAAATCACAATCATTCTCATAGAGCAGTTTTCCTCGAATGCTACCCCTTATAGCACTGATCACTTTGGTAAACTCTTATCACTCATGGCTAATCTCTTGAATTAACTCTTATACATGTTTGTAGTACATTAACTCTCAGGACTGAACAGAAACCAATTTAAACCTCTCCATTGGAAGCTCTGCTCAAAAGTATCTGTTATAGATGGTGTCTTCTTTCAAACAGATCAGCTATCAGACAGGTTACTATATTCTGTATATTTGGTTAATCCCAGACTAGTTACTAGCAATTAAATAACTTAAACAACTATAAGTGCATTAAAAGGATAAACTTGAGATTTTCGTGGAAAGGTTTATTATTAAAATACCAATTGAAGCATTTAAACTTAAAGGGAAAGTTCAAGGATTAAATTAATGAACATTAAAAATTATTTTGAATTTGGGTTTGATATTGGGGATACCCAAGATCTCCTAGGCAAACATCTTATGCCTGCTGCTTTTGCAGCTTCATCCATTTGGACTAATTCTTGTAACTGCGAGCTCTGTCTTGCAGTGGTTATCACTGAACCTGGATGTTCAGGGCCCTTTCATTGGTCCCCACTTCTGGGTTCAAGCCATTATCTTTTCTGTTAAAATTGCCTTATTAAATTTTTTAATCCTTCTTGACTTCAGGTTTGAGCAATGGTGTTACTATAATGCACCTAACATCAGATTTTATGAGTTATTCTCAAAATTGGATGATTTTCAGATTTAGTAATATTCACTTTCGAGGCTCATACACTCTCATCAGTGTTATTTGATCTGCTCATCATCGCTCCATCAGCGATATGCAAATTATTTTGGCCCCCAAAGGTATATAAGAGGGTTAATTTTATAGGGAAATTTTTCAGCGTCGTCATATTCATAAAGTAAATTTTTTGACTCGTGAGGACATAATTTATCTCGCATGACGTCATCCCAATTTGATTAAAAAATCTTTTGCTCGCCCATATCTATAAAAGGGCCTTGTTTGCCCCCATACGCGGTGGGCTGGTTGCCTGTACCACCACTAGTCTGGGGTTGAATTCCAGTCATTACACTGGTTGAGGAATGGTCTTCTAAACCAGTCACGGCCTCATCTGGTGACACTTCCCCTGCTAAGACGAGACCTGGGGAATAATCTGATATGCCAGGAGTGTACTCTATAAATAAAATGTTAGTATCATTTTCCCAGATGGATTATTATGCTCCTCTCTTCGTTAACACAGTAGCAGGCCCAGTTCAAATGGACTGTAATTTCTCTGGTTGAGTTCCTTGCAGGTGGTAAAACAAAACCTTGTCTCCTAGGCTGAACTCTGGTAGCATATTCATCTCTGACTCTCCCGTTGGCTCTTAGAGATAGTCACTTCAATGTTATTTAAAGCCAGTAGTTAAATTCTTATGAGCTCATCAGCTAACTCCTGCTGGTAAATTCCAGGTGGCAGGCTCTTCCAGTCTATTGATATTATTGGTGCTAGGAGTGTTGGAAGAGCTGCCTCTCTCACCTACAGGGCTTTAAAAGGGGGCATCATAATCACAGGGTGGTGGCTCAACTGGTAAGCCAACAACACTGAGGCAGCAACTGGTCCCATTTTAACTTGAAATTGAGGGTCACTTCTTCAAAATTCCTCCTAAGGTTCCATTTAATCGCTCAACACTTCCATTGTTTTATGGAGTGCAGGAGGTAGTGAACTGCTGTTTCACTCCCACTAAGTGCATCAGTTTTCTCACCATGTCTGAGATGAAGCTCTTCCCATTGTTGTAACGAGTAGACTTGCACCAGTACGCCACAAAGGGATTAAAAGTACTAGCCAGATCACTGACCACATCACCGATAAGCCTTTAGAAACCCACCCTTGAATCTGCTTGCCATGTCTGGATGCCATAACATACACTAAAATGATGGTTCCAGCAACACTGCATATCAACAGTAGGGTATGGCCCCAGACAGCATTAAGAATGAAGTAAATGCTTGGCCTAGGTCACTCGTTGAGCTCATCATCCAGATCTAAGCCTTCTTAAATATACGCATAAAATAAAAAAATACTATAATCAATTTGATATGCTAACAATGTTTATTTTAATGATTAGTATTTTTGTAGAAGAAGAAACTAAATTCTCTGTTATCACCTTCCTTAATATAGTACTGCAAACCCTCAACTAAGCTCCTTTACCCTAAGCTATTAATTGATGACCAGTTCATAATCCACAAAGGTTCAATATCCCACTTGATTGTAATTAGAGAGTTTAAGATGTCATTGTCACATTCTGCCAGATCAGTCCCTGCTCCTGAATTTCAGATTTCTTACCCTCGATGTCCCAATTCACAATCTGAACTTCCATAAATCTTGTTTTTATCATTAAAATCTTTGAAATCTCAGCAGAATCTGAGATTTTGTTAACAAGGTTGCTGTGTGGACCAGGCTTCGCCTGATCCGTTAAATAACCCCCTGTGAGGCCCAAAAATCCTGGACCTTCTCTGGGCAACACGGGCATTCTTCCAGCGTTTTCTACATCATCTTCTCCACCAGATACCCCTTCTATTTCACTAAAAACTCCTGCCAGCTTCTCACCCACTGTGCATCCAGTATCTAATGAAATCATATTCCTGGCTATCCTACTCATGAGGGCTCAGCAGTCTCATCCACTCTGGACCTTCCCCTTTAAATTGACTTAATTTTGAGGCATTTGTCTCTGGATGGGCCTTAGACCCTTTCTGGTAGCTCCATTTCGAAAGTGACCTTATTGATAGCGCGGATAATTCTACATGAGCCCAGAAACTTTGGCTCCAGCTTTCAACTCTTCACCGGCATGCAGTAGTTCTTAGCCACCATTAGCACCCAATCCCTAGGAACAAATAGCAGATCCTTAGCTCATTATCAGTCCACTTGATGCTTCTGCCATGCAATGGCCCATTCCAAGTTCCCTCATAGTCTTCTCACAATGTCTGAAATGGTGCAGACTATTTCTTCCTCCCCTGACACACTACACCCCTAGAACCCCCATCCAACTTATATTTGGATCCATGGCTTACAAAAAATGGAGGTCAATCCTATTGACAATTAGTAATGGTTATTATACACAAACTGGGCTAACTAGAGCCACAAAACCCAATCATCCTGCCGATCCAAAACACAACAACTGAGATATACCTCAAGTATCTGATTCACTCTCTCCATTTGCCCATCAGATTGGGAATGATACGCCAAAAATTAACATAAACAAATTTTCATATTTTTTACAAAATGGACAAGACTTTGACACAAACTGAGGCCCGTGATACAAATAGATTTCTGATGGTAAACTGTGTTTGGAAAATCCTATCAACAAAAAATTGTTGATGCATCCTTTGCTGCAAAATTGGTAGTGCACGGGAAAAATTTGGCAAATTTATCTAATTGATTGATGATCACCATGATTGCGTCCTTCCTCTGGACCATTGGCAGACCTGTTATATAGTCCACACTAACGGAAACCCCACAGTTGACCTGGAACTTTAGCGGATTTAACTTACCATTGTGAGGCTTTCTAGAGTGTTTTGACTGGTCAAAAACCAAACATTCCCACGTATTTCCTAATTCCCTTTGAAGGCCCAGCCATGAATAATTCCACCACATCAGCTCTACCATTTTTTGACTCCCAGGTGACCCGCCAATGGATGGTCATGAAAAACCTGTAATACCTCTTATTGCAATGATAGATTTGGGACCCATACATGCGATTTTGGTACAATACTCCATTCTTCTTCCCATAAGTGCGATGGTGACCATGTGGTTATCTTTTCACTGTCTCAACCCATAACTGACGTTAAATGTTGCCTTCTTCTGTTTCTGGCAGATCTCCTCTACTAATTCACTTTCCCCACTAATATTCATCACAAAATGATCTGGATGGAACATGGTAGCCATGTTAAAACCAATAAACTCAGACTTTTTATAGGCTAACTCCGCGTCTTATCTTAACTAATTTGCAAAGCTGTCAGTCGCTCCCAACTGATATTCTACCAGAAAATTGTACTGGACCAGCTCCACAAGCCTTCAGACTTGACGCTGGTCCATCTTTCTTGGCGTGCAATGATATTACAGGGCTAACTGATATGTTTGAACCACAAAAGGAAGGCGAGCATACAGCAGGTGATGCTGCCATTCCTAAAGCTAGGACCACTACTGGAATTTCCTTATCATATATCAGGTAATTCGTTACCACTAGAATCATTTTCTCAACTAAAATAATACATGTGGTCAATCCTTCCTCTCCTTCCTGTAAAAGCACCACCCCCACAGCATACTTCTAGTCGTCCATTTTAATTTTATAACTTTTCTGGGGTCAGGATGAGCTAGAACAGAAGCCAAGAGTAGTTTTTCCTTCAACAAATTAAACACCCACTCCTCCTCCTTTCCCCATACAAATGGAACATCTTGCGTCATTTGCATAAGAGGTAGGGCCAATTCTGAAAGATTTTTATGAACCACCATAAGAAATTCAACGCCCCGAGAAATTCGCACCCCCATTCAATCATTTGTGCTTTACACACTTAAATTTCTTGCAGGTTTTCAGTGCAAATCCTAGGACTGTTCTTAAACATGACTTTGCAAAAAACATCAATGAGCTTTATTTATATTCGCATTTTGATGGCTTCAACCTCAAACCCACCTTTAAAATCTCTCCCAGTACCTCCTGAATATTGTGCACATGATCTTCCCAGAATGGGAAATAATGATAATATCATCCCTATATGCCACACAGCGCCAACTAATCATACCACTCATCATGTGATCAATCATCCTCTGGAACTCTGCTTGGGAATTCATAGTCCAAATGGAATTACGCAATAGTGAACATCCCAAGTGGCATTTAAAGTCATATATTTTTGATGTTCCAGTCTACAAGTACTTAGTTAAACGCATCTTCAAGATCTAGTTTTGTAAAAGCTGTGCAGTCTGTGAATTATGGAAGTATATCCACTATTGGGCATGGGATAGAGATCAGACTCCATAACTGCGTTTAACCATAGGAAGTCCACACATGGACGCAATTCCCAAATTGCCTTTGGCACTAACAATACCATTGTCACAATGGCAGGTTCTAATGGTTTGGTTAACCCTTTGTCCAGAATCAATTTTACATGCTCCTCCAGTGCTGCTTTTGACCGCTTGGTAGTGGGTAAAGTGGACATTTACAGGGAAGTTCTGACCCTTTCTTAAATTAAAAAACTAAAATGGGCCAGTGGGGGCAAAAGGTGAATTTCTCCTGGGACCAGATACTCCCAAAAAATCACGATGTTCCACTGGAAATACATCCGCCTGCATCTCTCCCACGCACTCTAACTTTTTTGGCATACTCCCCAACTATCAAACTCCATCTCATCGGTGGCCTCATCCTCAGGTTCAAGGTAACTGCATGGAAGAGGTAATTCAATCTGGGGTTAAAACTGATGCCACTACCGCATCCCCAACACCTTTTGGATGTACCAGATTCTCTATTGCACAAAATTTCTCCTTGAACCCAAACAGATTCTGCCATACTCCTATTGAGGAACCAACTCTCCATGAAGGAGCTATCATGACACATTGTCAAACATGAACTCTGGACCCTCCTAAATCACCAACTTCAATCTCTTTAAAACTGCAAGTTCAACGTAATTTTCCTTCACCCTTCATTCACCAGGGCCATCACCTCTTCCATTCCGCTGAGTGTGTATAACTTCACTAGGTAGATAAATGAGGATAAAGAAAAGGAAAGATTTTTAATGAAAATTTTATATTTTAAATTTGCAGGTGATGTATATTTAGGCACATTCTCCTTCTCATGTCCCTGGCTCGCCGCTCTACCAGAGTCATTTACATTTCCTTGTTGAGGCCTAATAAAAACTAAGGGTTTTATTGATTGTTCATGACTGATAACCCCTAAATTTATAACTGCACAAGTTTAATGTTGTGTAATCCTAGCGTTGTCCAATAATAATATATATTCAATTGATAATAGTATGAAGGCTTTTATCTGAAGTTGAATAGATCACTAGTGTTGTGTCCAACGCTTGACCTGTATTCCTCCTCAAAATACTTAAAATGTCCTCAATAGGGTTCTTCCCTTATACCACCTAATTTGATCCACTCTCAGATCCTCGTTTATGGCTTCTCTCTGGTGACACACAGTTGGCAGCAATCCCCGTCTCAGATCAGCTTCTCTTCTCTGGATCCTCAATCATTACTTTTTATCCTAAAGATTCTCCAATTAAAGCACACACAATAGCTTCCTTGAAGAAGAATATAACTAATAATGGCTTCTAGTAAAGTATATCTTTCTTGTAAAATATATCTTTTTTCTGGTAAAGCACATCTTTTTTCTGGTAAAGTAATTTTTTATTAATTGAATTCTTAGGGGAGCAAATAGTGGGCTTTTTTGACGCCCAACCCTCAGTTGGCACCTCAATGATGAAACATCAGACATTGCTATTGAATTACCCTTAATCGTCTCATCAGCGATGGTCTTCCACATGATGGATAGGAATCCGTCATCAGACATCCTCTAGAACTAAAACGGAAAGAGTTGGAAAATGCGTCCCTAACATTTTTCTCTTGATCCCAGAGAACCAACCATATTTGGCAAGCGGCATGCTTGGGTAATGGAACTTGTTACCATTAAGGCAGGTCACAAACCAACTAATTGATTTGCTAGTTGCAGGCGTATCACTCACCTCACAACTTTATCCTTAAATTCCCAATCAGTTGGTGATGAAACTTGACCGATTCCAATTAGTACCTGATAGTTAATCATCAATCAACCATTATAATCCCCCATTTTGTTGGCAACTCTTCCCAATGAGATCTTAAGCATTCATCTAGATCGATCCTCAATGGATCCAAACTAGAGAATTACCTAAAATCCCCAAGCATTGTCAACCTAAAATCAGGGTCAACCAATAACCAATTCACTTCACTATAGGGAATTATCCCCTAGCGACCCCTGGTAATCTAGTTGGCTGGGAATGTGGGAAAAGATCCCAACAGGACCCCTTGTACATTTCCAAAGTTTCAAGGAGAGGCATGCCAGTCACCCTGACCAGGCCGACCACTCACCATAGATTGACCTTCCCAGGTGACATGAACCTTTGCACCAGTCTTGCGCATGCCAATTTTTTTTGACCTGAAGGGCTAACAAAGTTTCCTCCACCAGCATCCCTTGAACTTTCGCCACCGCCATGGCCACCAATAAAGCTGCTTGTAGCCCCTGACGGAACATTTGTGATGATTGCGAGTCTGCCACCCAGGATGCTTTGCCAGCAGTCGGAAAATCTGCTTGTACCCTCCTCAAAGATACGCCCCTGGCTAATCATCAAAAGTTCTGCTCATGCTTCATCCTATGCCTCATCTGGGAATGCCACATAGTCAATTAAATCCAAACATATAACCATGGAACTTGAGAGCTAAACTTGTTCTTCAAAAACTCCTGTATCCAGCCTTCCAGGTATGTGGGTAATGCATCCACAATTTGGGCACTCTGGAGCAATAAAAGGGCCTCCCCTATCGCCTGAGCCAAATGCTATGAACCAAATCTGCACAATCATCCGATAAATCTTATCCAACGCCTCCATGGACAGGGCAACTCAACTATTGTTGGATTTGGGCGCCACAGGGATTTATGCTGCTTTTGTCACAAAAGCACCCCATACACACCCCACTTTGTGCATTAAAATGTCAACAAAAAACCCACCATTACCACAGTCAGCACATGTTGGTACAATTACTCCCCTCCTGAGACCACCTCCTCCTCTAGGGGGCCCCACAATACTGAAAGGAAAATATTTGAGTTTTGTCTAATGTAACAAGTAGTTTGTGCTGGTATGCCTCAAAGGAATTGGGAAGTACCATCCAGGTCGCCGACCATATCATGAAAAAACCTGCAGAGACCCATCACTGACCCACATGCCATATATGGATGTCATGACATATTCTCAAACGATGATTCCAGCAACACTGCATGTCAATAGCAGGGTCTGGCTCCAGGACAGCGTTAAGAATGAGGCCAATGCATGGCCTAGCTTGCTTTTCAAGCTTATTATCCAGATCTGGTTTTTCTTAAATATATGTATAAAATGAAGATATAATGTAATTAATATGATATGCTAGCAATGTTTTAATGATTAGTATTTTGTAGAAGACAAAACTAAATTTTCATTTATTGCCTTCTCCTTAATATAGCACTGCAAACCCTCAACTAAGCTCCTTTACCCTAACCTCTTGAGTGATGACCAAATCATCATCTGCGAAGGCTCAACATCTCACTTGATAATAGGTTGGAAAACATGAGATTCTTGTGTCACATTCCGCTGGATCAGTCCCTGCTCCTGAATTTCAGATTTCTTACCCTTGACGTCCCAATTCAGGATCCAATTTTCCATTGATATCATTTCATCAGATTTGATCTTTGAATTCTCAGAAAAATCTGAGATTTTTTTATAAAGTCGATGTGTGGTCCAGGCTGAACCTGATCCTTTTAAGTTGTCAGACAGTAAAATTTGAGGGCAACCGTACCTTGTATTAATCTGATTGTATAGGAAACAAGCGGTGGAGTTTGTGGTGTACATCTTGACTGTGAAGGCCTCGCCCAACTTGGCAAAGTGGTCAATCACAACTATAATAAATTTGGATCTGCTGGAGGAAGTTAGAAAAAGTCCCACCTCGTCAATTTTGACAATACTGGAAGGTGATGTGGGAATAGTCTCAAACTAGAATCACTTCTCCCGTAAGCAAAAACTTGCACAGGGTATATGAAACTCCAAAGCTTAGTGTACTTCTTCTGACATCTACTCCCAGTAGAACCTCTCCTTTAGATATGCCAGTGTTTTTTGTATCTTCCATGGCCCACGTGCTTGTAAGCCTCCATTACTAAATCCATACGATGGCTAGGCCAGATATATGGATACCACTTGTTTTGTATCTTCTTCTGTAGATTTCCATCAACACGCCAGGTGTCTTTGGAACACCTCTTCAGGAAGCTCTTAACTTCCTCTGTCTCATCCTGACAGGCCTCTTCTGGTAGCTCAATCAGGTAATAGAGGCGATTGCTCTTGGGTTCTTGCAAGTGGAATACCAGTGATCTTGACAAGCCATCCGCATTGAGGTGTTTATCTCCTGCTCAATGTATGATTTTGAAATCATATCAGTAGAGGAGTACAGCCCAACGAACAAGGCGTTTATTGGGATCCTTCATATTTCTCAATCAGCATAGTGATGCTTGATCGGTGACTACCTTAAAATGTACCCCATATAAATTAGGCATGAAGTGTTTGACTGCTATAATCACCACCAAGCACATGCATTTGGTGACCATATAGTTCTTCTCTGCCTTTTTGTAAACTTTTGAGTAGTACTTGATTAGGTGATCCCCCGTCTTCATCCAACTGTGCCAAGATCGCGCAAAGTCCCACATCAGAGGCGTTGGAATATAGGTAGAATGTCTTGTTGGAATTTAGATAGGCCAATATTGGTGCCTCAATTGTGCTTTTAACTCCGCAAAGGCCTTCTCTTGTTCCAGGCCCTACTCAAACTTCGTCTCCTTAGTAAGCAGGTATGTGAGAGGCGCCACTAAGTCTGCAAAATATGGGATGAACTGCTGGTATTATCTCACCATTCTATGGAACACTTGAACATCCCTCATAATTATTGGTGGCTCCATTGTCAAGATGGAGTTCACCTTCCCGTCTTGAGGTTTTATTCCATTAGGGCCAATCTCATGCCCCAAGAACTCTAGCTGTCTCTTAAGGAAGGTACACTTGCTTTGTTTAACTTCTGGTTAGATGTGTTAAGCCACAAAAAACCTCCCAGAGGTGCTGCAGATGCTTTTGGAAAGTCCATCTGGATACTGTGATGTCATTGAGCTATATTAACACACTAATAACTTGAGAGCACCAAAAATGTGATCTTTGCATGATGGAAGGTAGCAGGGGCGTTGAAGAGCCCCTGTGACATCCTCTTGGGTTAAAGAACCCATGTCTACTGATCAGAGAGCATTTCTTCTGATCCTCTGTCCAGAGCTCCATCTGCCAGTAGCCACTAGCTAGATCCATCACCAAAAAACATTTTGAGCCGCCCAGTCATTTCAAAGCATCATCGATGCACAGTAGTGGTATGAGTCCTTCTTGGTTATCTCGTTTAGGTGGCGGTAGTCCATAACTACTCTATGGGCCTCATACTTTTTGCGCACCAGCAACAAAGGAGATGCCCATGAGCTCTTTGACGGTCTAATCAGCCCTGATTCAGCCAGTTGGTTGGGCTCTTTCATTATAACTGCGTCCTCAGCTTCTATACAATGGTAGGGTTTGAACCTAAAGGGTATAGCAGAACCAGTATTTATCTTGTGGACCTCGCCCTTGCATAGGTCATAATTGTTGGAGACAGTACTGAAGATGTCGCTAGACTTTTTTTTTCTTTTACCGCTCAAAGTCACTTTTGAGCGATTTTAAATTTAAAGTTTTATTTTTTCACAGCCATCTGCCCAAACCTATTCTTTGATGTCCTTGGCTCCGCCGCCTGCCACCCCAGTGTGGGGCAGCAGTGCACCCCCACCTAGCATTTTCTGCCCCATGGGCAAGCGCGTTCAGATGGGCTCAAACAGCCCACCCACTGCTTCCAACTGTTTTGTCCCCCCACGGGACTTAGCGCTCCACCTGGTGCGCGTCCACCCTTCTCGCCCCCATCCTCTCGCCCTCCCTCGCTCTGCCATTCGCTATTGCCTCAGAGTGGACTATGGGCGTTTGTTCCCATATGCCAATAAGGCAATTATTGACCTAGCCACTGCGGCCTTTGCGCCAGCTGGCTTTATAGACTTCCGCCTTTTTAAGGGCTACTTTGACGTTGGGTTCTAATCTGAGAAGGATGCTGAAGCGGCAGCACAAACTCCTCTAATTTATAAAAAAGACCCCATTCCCACAACCCGTACTCGCCTCCCTTCAGACACCAAGCTGGTGGTATTCTTTGCAAATCTACATCCCACCTTCCACCCCAGGTTTTGTATGACCAGTTGGTCGCGGGGCTCATTGCATATGGCACTCAGCCCAACCTCATCTTTGCCATTCCATCTGGTGCAGAGCGCCTTGCTGCTCCTCGGGCAACAGCCACCATCTTACCACACCACCTTACCATAGCCCAACAAATCCCACCCCGTGCTAGTGTGGCTGCAGCGCCTAATCATTTCTTTTGGGCTCAGGTCGATAATGGTAGGCAAATTTGTTCCCTCTGCTTTGGCCTCGACCATGCAAAAAGAGCGTGCCCTCAGGCCAAGTCCGCTGCTGCGGCTTCTGAGCCTCCTTTTGGAGGTTCAGTATGGGGCGCTTTGCTGCCCCCTCCCACCCTCCAATCTCGTTCAGTGGGCCCACATGGAAAATCAGCCCCCCCCCCCAAAAAACCTCCAGCCTCACTCTCCCACCTAAATCTACCCCAGCCAAATCAGAGCAATGCTTGGATCACCATTGGCACCCAAGCAGCTGCCCATTCGCCCAATCCCACCCACCCAAATTTGAATGCCACTATTCAGTGAACCAAAATCCATGGGATCTATTGGCTGAAACTGACGAATCAGGTAATGTCCTCATTAGTAAGCATACAGGTCAACCTCTCTGCCAAGGCGATTATGGTCGGGCAGAATTTTTCCTTCCTGACTTTGATGAAACCCCTACTCCTTGCCATTTCGCTCCTCTGCCCAATACAGCCCCCTTCCAAAGTGATCACCAGCTCGCCTTAGCTGCGATGGCCTCTCCTCATTGCCTGAAACTACGCACCGCAGTGGCCCAGTCAGTGGCTCAGCTCCAGCATGGCCTTCCTACCCTCTTCTTCCCCCCCAACTTCCCTGAATCTCCCTGCAGTGATGTCTTGAAACTATTCGATGATGCTGAAGTTGCTGTTATGAATGTTACAATGATTGCTTTATTCAACTCCTCATCCAAAATCACCCGCCACAGTATCTCCCTTTTCACCCAACTTCCTGAAGCCCGCAAAGAAGCTGAAGTTCTCCTCGCAGCTTTTGTTGAAACACTTTCCCATCATTATCTTGATGCAGAAGAGGAAACTCCTACTACGATGACCTCAACCCCCACTATGCGGATGCCCCAACGCCCTGGCTCTCTGCTCTGATCCAGTACTGTAGCCAACTTTCCTTGATTGAGGTGGGTCTTTCTGAAAACCAACCCCCGACCCCTCCTCACCCTCTGCCATGGTGGGTTAGCAGTTTCTGCTTCCCACCTGGTTAGTAGTTGTGTTTTGTCATTTTGAGTGTTGTGTTTGGTGCTGTCCATCCCCTGGTTGGCGTACCTCGAATAAATCAAACGAATCAAAAGATGTCACTAGACTCTTCCAAAAGTTCATTAAGCTCCTTCTGCTGCTTAGTATCTACATTTTTAAACCTGAGATCATCAAAATCTTTTAAAGCATGGACATATTCAATCTTGTGGCAACTGGTCAGTTGGGCTAGTGCTACAACTTTCCTTTCTCGACTTTGATCAGTTGGGTAGTGATGTTTCCCAAAACAATGTTCAGTTGTCCAGAGTAGGTGGTGTCATAAAATCCTAGTAGTACTCTAGGTTTTTGTTTGTGGATTCTGTAGCAACTATATACTTTCAATATGTTATCAGGCGGAATTCTCACACTAAAACACAGGATCATCAAGCGTTGCTCCCCTGGTTGAATTTCTAAGGTTTTGCTAGCGCCCATCGAGTGTCCTTCCTCTATAATAACAGTAGACGGTAGCTGCTTTATAATTTTTTCAGTAAAGGGGTAGTAATGAGGTAGATAGATTTGTCTGTTTCAACCAAGAACATATGTTGTTTCCGGGGTTTGACGTCCTTGTCCTCAAATAAGAGCTTAAGTTGGTAGCTCAAAATGCTCAAAGTGTCAGAGATGAAATTGATCTTCGCCTAAAACTTCAAAATAAATTGTGTCCTAATCAGGGAAAAACTGTGGTCTTATCCAACACAACTTCTGGTGCCATCAGGACCATGCACCCAAAACGTAAAGGTAACGCTGAGTAGCTCCTAAAGCGCGGGTAATGTCAGGTCCTGCAGTGTGGTACTTCATGTCCTAGTCAATGTCAGACATAAACTTCAGTTTCTTCATGAGTTTGGAAGGGATGATGTTAAATGAAGCCCCGGTGTCCAGTGCTGCCAATAGTGCACCTCTAGATTGTTATTTCCAGTTTCATTACAATCTTGCTGAAAGGGTTTCCAGTTGTCAGCACGTCAGTAGCAGATAGCTTAAATTGTCTCAGAGCAGCAGTGCTCATACTAGCCTTGACAGTATCTTCGCCATCCAGTGTCAAGTTCTTTAAGGTAGTTATAACTAACTGTTCTCCTTCTTCAAATGAATTAATGACCTGGTAGGCTTATTTGCTAGCGCCAAATAGGATTTTCTCAATGTAGATCCATTAGTGCCGTGAACTCTCAATCTAACAGGCACAGACACCGCGCTAGATGCCCCTAACACGTGATATCCTGCATTAGCCAAAAAATCATCTTTATGATCAACTTCACCCTCAGTGTGGAGATCCACCTAGTTTCCAGTGTCGTGGATCCTCTTTAGGGGGTGTTCTTATTTTCAGCAGCAAGTAATGTACAATTTTAATAAAGGTGACCAAGTTGATGACACTTGTTGCAGGTAAACTGTCGATGAGGCAAGCCTTCAGGCGGTTTGTTATTCTTAACGTTGGTTTATCACCCTTATTGGTGATGACATTAACGCCCTTACTAACTCATTAAGGGAAAGGTATAAGTAACATTGCCTTAAATTCAGCTTTTTAAGTCCATTGCACAAAGAGTAACGCTTTTTTGAGCGCCTTGATAGACTTTGCACTTTTAACAACGAGAGCTTATGCATCTTCAGGTTAAGATGCATCTCTAATGAACCCGATAAAACGGTTTTTTGTTTGGCAAATCCATAGTTCCTGTGGTCAATACTGTTGAGCCTTAAGGTAATAGCTAGAGGTGTAATTCACAACAGACTCATTCTTGCCCATTTTCATCATAAATAAAATTTTTGTTTCATATTCAGGACGCCTTGTTCACTATAAAACTATGAATGAAGAATATTCTTCACTTTGGTCCAAGTCAGTTCAGGTTGTAGTCTCGCACTAAGGATCTCCTGAACACCATGTTTCATACATCCTTGCATGTGGAGAGCCTTCTAGATCACTAATGCCATCCACGCTGTTTTTGTACATCTGGAGGAAGCTAGTAATTGTTCCTTCTCCAGGTGTGTACATTGTCTTAAAGTTCAGTTTAAAGTTGGGATCCTCTTTAACTGGATTGGCGTGCATAATGATCAGCTGAGTAGCAGTTCTGATCAGTTTTGGTATATTACTTTGAGCGGCCCACATATGTGCATCCAATCAGATTAAAGGTTGAATAGATTTAGGCTCCAGTACAGTATGCATTTGTGTCTTCAGATCTTCTATACGCTTGTCCATATCAAACAGTATATTGCCACGCTGTTCCAGATCTCTCAATATTCATTCAAAGTGGTGACGGTTTCGCCATTCTCTTTTTTGAAAAATACAAGCGTCACCTTAAAATTCTTAAGCGTAACTTCCAAAATGATAATAAGTGATGGTCCTCTCTTAAAATATATAGTAAGGCAATGAGGGCTCTTCTAGCAGTCTCCTTGCACTCTCAAGAATGTTGCATAGACAATGCCCTTCTAATTCCATGGTATGAAGTCTTGAACGGATTTTATCCTCCTCCCTCACCAGGAGCTCAGAGGAATCCTCTCTGTGATATACTTCCAATTCTCTTCATTTTTAAACTGCTAATGAGTATTCTCATGATCTTCAATAGGGCCTGATGATGCCACCTCTGTATTGAGCACCACAGTCAGCTTGCAACCTTGGCTTTCTTAACATGTGAGGCCAACTCGCTGCTCAGGGACACACCGCTCAGATTAGGCAACGAACAACATTTGATAATATAACAACCATCCTCATAGAGCAAATTCTCCTCAGATGCTATCCCATGTAGCATTAAACTTTGGTAAACTCTTCACGCCCATGGAGACACTCTTGGAGAAACTCTTAGACATGTTTGTAGTATGTTGACCCTCAGGACTCAACAGAAACCAAATCACTCCTCCTTAAGCAACTCATCTCCAATGTACCTGCAATAGAAAGTGTCTTCTTCCAAACAGAGAGGATATCAAATTGTTTACTGTATTCTATATATCTGGTTAATCTCAGACTGGTTACTGGAAATTACATAACATACTAATTATAATTGCAAATAAAAGGATGTACTTATAATCATGTGAAAATTTTTATTGTTAAGATAAGAAGTGAAGTATTTTATACTTCTTGGAGAAGTTCAAGATATAAAATGAATGAAATATTGGAATTTATTTGGGAATTTGGGCTTTGATATTAGGGATTTCAAAATCCCCTAGTCAGACATCTTTTGACCGCTTCTTGTAACTTCGTCTAATTGGGCTAATTCTTGTAACCATGAGCTCTGTCTCGCGGTGGTTATCCATGAACCTGGATGTTTAGGGGCCCTTTCATTGGTCCCCACTTCTGGGTTCAAGCCATTATCTTTTCTGCTAAAATTGCCTTAATAAATTTTTTAATCCTTCTTGACTTCAGGTTTGAGCAATGGTGTTACTATAATGCACTTAACATCAGATTTTACGAGTAATTCTCAAAATTGGATGATTGTCAGATTTAGTAATATTCACTTTCAAGGCTCATACACTCTCATCAGTGTTATTTGGTCTGCTCATCATCGCGCCATCAGCGATATCCAAATTATTTTGGCCCTCAAAGGTTTATAAGGGGGTTGATTTTCATAGTAAAATTAGTGGCATCATCATCTTTATAAAGTAAATCTTCTGACTCTGTGATGGAAAAAGTATTTTGCATGATGTCATCATGATTTGACTGAAGGTTCATTTGCTCGACTATGTCTATAGAAAGAACCTTATTCACCCCCATCTGCAGTAAGTTGGTCGCCTGTTCCGTCAATAGTCTAAAATGAAATTCCAGTCATTCTACTGGTTGAGGAATGATCATCTAAACTAGTCGAAGTCTCATCCATAACAAGAGCCATTTCCTCATAGACATCAGTGAGGGAAGGAGGCAGTTTAGTTTTCAGAACAATGACACATTATTTATCCACTCAGCAAAGTTTGGGTATTTTAATAAGAACTTCCAGGTTTCATTCTTTTTTATTGGCGTCTTTGACTACTAAAGGAATTTGATATCCTAGGATAGAAAAGTACAAATCCTTATGAATTATTTGTGGTATCAAATTTGACAAGGAACTGGGTGCTAATGATAAGGTCCTAGATGTCATTCTTGAATAACAACCTTGGGGCCATCACCACCAGGGATCTAAACCAAAGCGGCAGTGTGGAATAGGCACCCAGCGAGAGAGTCTTATGGGGCCCCACCATTCCATAATCCAGGGTGTGTTTTTGATCTGGTGCAACTTTCATTTTCTTCACCAGATGAGAGGAGATGACATTAACTGGTGACCCCATCGACTATCACTAAAACTCTAACCTTATGAACAACAACTTTGACTAAAGTAACCTCAGTGCTAAAATTATAGATGGAATATATAGTCTCCGGGCAAAAGTGGTCCAGAAGGGGCAACTTAAGAAGAATTTAGGTTTTTATTGGAGTTTATTGAGTCAACAATATCTACCTGGTCAGTTGGGGATAGTTTACAACACTTTGATAAGGGAAATAACAGCAGCCAGGACATGAGGTTCATGGTCAACGGTGAAGGGTGCCTAGAACTTTAAGCTGACTTAATTTTCTCGCCTCCTCAGCCTTTTTCTTCCAACAACTGACTTCTTAATGCACAAAGTACTCATAATAGGTGCAAGAGTCAAAGCGAGGTTTAAGTCTCTGGGTCTGTCCTATGGCATGAATGAAGGCCTGGCTCCTCTTGATAGGTATTTAACGCATTTTGCGCTCAGGCAACTCCATGATGGATTCCTTACTATGAAGTGTGGACTTTTAAAATATTTTTGCATTTTATAGCAAGAGGTTCAAGTTATGCTGGAACGCAGAGAGGACTAAGCCAGTGGTTTCGTCCAGGATAACCTGATTTCAGGATGAAAGGACCTGAGCTTCATGATAGAACCTCTCAGTGAACTCAGTGTTGGTTTCACCACGCTTAGGGAAGATCCACACGAACTCTGTTTGCTTGGACAGAGATATGTTGATGAAAAATTCTTTGAGGGTGGCATTTTTCTCCGCCCAGGTTGCACACTCCTTGAAGTAGGTCATCATGATTTCCTGAGCTTTACTATTGAGGCAGTTATGCATATACTGGCACTTCTGGGTGATTTGTAGCGCTTTCCATTCAATTTATAATTCTCAGATAGGTCTCATTGACTTCACCTTTAGGCACATACTTTTTATTAAAAGAGGATGTAAACAATCAATGGGTTCAGGGAGGATGTGGATAGCAGGGCGAGGGGATTGGCCAGCCTCAGAGGAAACTGTGGTTACTATGACAGTTGGAGGGGTAGCCTCCTCAACATGCCGACATAATACATCCATGCCATCCTGAATGTTGGAATAGCATGTGATGACATGCTCAAGGGATGCTTTGGTACCTAAGATGATGTGGAGATGTTCAATCTTGGCAGCCTACCTTAGACACTTTGGAATTCAGTGAAATAACTTGACTGTATAAGGAAATCAGGTTAAGGTCTTAATCAAGGGACTCTCCTTCCTTATTCAGCCTTGCCCCCTGATCCACTTTTAGCAGCTGTTTTTAAAGGTGCTGATGCAAGCGTTATAACTTTCATTAGCAGGTGGTTCACTATCCAGATCTATTTTCGCTCCATAGTGGAAGGGTTAAGGTTGCTGAGCTGAACTTTTTGTGAAGATATGTATTCACGAGGTATCTCTGGAAGGGATCTGGCAGGAAGCACCAATATCGAATTTTTCATTTTCAAATGTTGGGCTCTTCAAAGGCTATATACTTATTAATTGCTGATATCCAGCATAATCACCTAGCAGACTATTTAGGCCCCAAGGCAAAATCTCTTGGTAGCTTCGATAAACTAAGGCAAAGCACTGTTAACATAGCAGGTGAAATCACTAGTATGAACTAGGCTAAAAATATGAACAAAAATGGAGATCACTTTGTTTTGGATTTAGGGTTACTTATAATATTTAGTCAAGGTTTGGGATACAGGTAATATGATGATTTAGAGAGTGAACTGGCTTAAATTAAAGGTTCATTTGGGCACAATTGGTACCAATTGATTCAGCTGATTTAGATAATCCTCAACTAACAAGATCTTTTAAAATGACCTCAGCGAATTTTAGAGAGGCTCTAGCCTTCTTTGGCTCGTTTTAGGATTTGGGCTAGTAGCGTTTTAAATAGGTTCCACCATGATAGTATATCCTATGCAGATTGCGAAGTATTTCTGATCAATTCTCATACAATCTGTCATGAAACCTACTAATCCCAACAGTACTTAATGGTGAAGACCTCCTGCAGCCCAGTTTCCGTGACATTATGCTTGAAAAGTCTAGACCAGATGTTGAACCTCTTTTCTTATTTGGCTTTAAGAAGTTGGACAGATGTTATTGAACCTACCCTAGAGTGATTTGTTACTCTTCTTAGGCTTGTTGGCAACCTCCTTTTCAGTGGATGACCTGATTGTCATATTAGTACTTGACAGCATCAGATGGTTCCTTTCACTTAGGAAGTTTTATTGACTTGCAGTTTCTTTTACCCCCTTCCCTCTACATTTTTAATCTCAGAACTACACATAGACAATAAGTATATTGTGCAGTATAATCTATGAGGAAGATCCTTGTAAAAGGTGTATAAGACACACCAGACCACTTTCTTCTTCATTGCCTAGTATGACTACCAAAAAAAGGCTTTTAACGGCGTCCTCAATTGGCGGCATCAAACAAGATTTGCTACCATCTACTATAGCGCTGGAGACACTTTTTAAGCCAAAAGTTGTTCAGGCAAGTATGCGACAAGAGAAAACTGGCATGTAAATGTGAGTGATTTAGCAGTCACAACAACAGTCTCATACTATTGAACTGCATCTTATCATTGTTAAGTGAGATGGAGGGAAATGGATTCTTTGTCATTTTTATTTTTATTTATTTAAGGCAAGCTGACCAGGGGACAGACATTACCAAAATAGAGTAAGTATTGACATGAAACCTGAGCAGGGTCAACTATGTTGTAGAAAGTTTTTTTTCACCTCTGGATCAGGACTTGGATTTTTCTGGTTACGTCATGGGTAAGGTTTTCGTGTTATTATACCTACTAACCGCCAATAGCTTCCTTCAGCTGGCACCCCGATCAATGTGCGAAGGGCAGGAATTGAACCTGCAACCTTCAGGTTGGTAGCTGTACGCCCTACTGACTTGCCTTCCACCCCCTGATTCTTTGTCATTTTACAGTTTATGGTTTTAACAGTTGGGGTTGAACTTGCACCTAGTAGCTTTGTATAATTGACAATAAAAGGAACTCTTTGGTAGCTTTAACCTTGTAAAAACAGAAAATGCAAAGATCAATATTAATTTTAACAAAATAAAAAATAGGAAATTTTAGGAAATTTTTCTTCATTATAAATATAATAAAACATTACGCCGACGTCCTACCATTGAAAAAGGGACTAAGCTTTAGAAGATAGGCTGATGGGGGAGTCTTGTGTCAACAAGAATAGCCAAAGCTAAGAAATGTTATTTCTGATGGGTTCGCTTGGGGATTCTATCTGCCCATTTTTATAATTGTATCAATTGCAGCTTATTGCCTAGTGTTTTGGAAGAGTTTGATCTTCCTTCTGAACATTAGATTTTGCTTTGCTGTTACCTAAACTCAACAGTATTAAATCTTGTTTCTTGAATTTTGCAAAAAAATCAAACCTTGGCAAGACTGTTAGGTAAGTTTTTGCACCTGGAGATTCCCACAGTACCAAATTTTGTCCAATTGAGGGCGCCCCTGTAAGTGCCCTCTGTTTGGTAAGGGGTTTTCCCTTGCAACAATCATGTTAAGAGTTCTAAAATCAATACAAAAGCTGGTTAAAATTCTAAATAGTGTTCTTCTGACTCTGAAATGATAGTGTGGAGTAGCTTGGAGAGTTGCACTGGGGTTCAAGGGGTCAAACAAGGTGGGACAGCTGAAACTCACCTCCCATCCAGAGTTGTCCTAGATCAGAAAGTTGAGTAAGGGTGAGAACCTTAGAATTTGAGCCCCTACTTAATTATAAAAGTATGCAGGGTTCTATCCATCTTAATAGCTGGGTCTTGGAACCTTACAAAGTGTCTTCCTCCTTCTATAAAATATTACAGCTCGTTTATCTTCTTGGCTCAATGGCAGATTCCCCTTGAACGCACCATTAAAAATTGCAGGATAAACTTCATAGATTGACTCAAATGAAGCTCTCCAAATCGCCATGCTACAAAGTTCTTTGGATACCACTTGTTCAACTCTGTCAATATGGGCTGATCCCCCAAGGCTCTCTCCGCCACTTGTGCAGCCCTATTGGCTTTCATCCAAACAAATAACCCTTTCAAGATCTCTAGACTAGTTCAGAACTCTTTTTACTAAGAGAGTAGTGTGCCAGACCCTTATTATAAAACCATTACTTTATACTTATGACCAGCACTCAAATCATTAGTTGGTTAATTCTACCCCTCTCACTACAACAGACCTCACCATCCTCATTTTGACCAAAGATCTAGACCCAGCCATGTACCATCTGGAGGCAAGTGATTTGTCACTAAATTAGATGAGGCTCAAGCTATGATGACTCTGTATACCCGCGCTCCTTGGAATACCCCTCATTTTTGATTCATAAGTAAAAGGGTTTATCAAGTTTCTCACTATAACCCCAGATTAAACAAGTATTTTAGCTTGAATACCAATTCTGTTAAAATGGTCTTTTTCCATAGTAGCAGAATGCAGATGCCACCTTCAAGCCTATGCAATTTTTCACAATCCTACCTTATGATCCGCAGCTTACCGCTTCATTTGAAGAATGAGTCAATATTCTAGAAGAACGCCATAGTATGCCCCTTTCATCAATGAGCTGAAGACCAGATTAGCCATCCTTTTGGGTTTCACTGATAGTGACGCATCACTACCTCTCAACTCTGTCCATACTGCTAAATACTCATGCCATTTTGGAAGCCACAATTAACTCAG
Source organism: Massospora cicadina (assembly GCA_022478985.1). NCBI lineage: Eukaryota > Fungi > Entomophthoromycota > Entomophthoromycetes > Entomophthorales > Entomophthoraceae > Massospora > Massospora cicadina. The sequence continues at coordinate 107,151 of JAKSZP010002813.1, read as the reverse complement.
AGGCCAGGTTGTTCACATGCGTCCCCCTGAAGAGTCTCCATACTCCCTTGGACCCATGGTGAAGTAAAAAGGCCTTTTAGTCTCTCCTCTCTCTCATGCACCCATTAAACTTTCTTTTGGATACTTCTCATTCCTGGCTACCTTTACGTATTGCCTTAAGAGCTGAAAAACTGTAGTGTTGATAGACACTGAGGCATCGCAAGATTTCACCATCTTGGAGCTACAGAGGCTCTAGACCTACCTATGTCCCCCAGGTCGCACTGTAATAAGCGTTTTCCATGAGATTTTTTAATATGAAATTTGGACACCGTCTCATTTTCAGGTGGTGATGGTGTGTTAACTGAAAGTGTCTTAAAAGTCAACTGCATGTTGTATCTGATTACTTATGGGATTATTAGTGGAGAAAATTCGGCCTTAAGACCTAGTTGTAGAAAGGGTTGCAATAGCAAGAGTTTCTAACAATACAACTATTAAATTTCTTATTATTTATGAGACCCCTGGACTTTTCACGTCAAAGTAAAAGCTTGTGCCCTCTGTGCAGCTTACACCTCTGAAACTGATGCCCTCACACCACTGGAGTGACCAAAATGTATCAAGTCTTATGCCAATTCTTTTGAAACCTCTGAGGCCCCATAAGTACCTTCTTATAAAAAGTTTTAATTAAGTTCAAGTTAACTATAGACCTAGTGAAGATAACTTTGTTCATCTAGCCTTAATTCTTAAGGCAAGAAGCTGCCTTGAGTGATTGGGTGCCAGATGTGTTGTATAAGGGTCATATAGTTAAAGTTTTACCAGTATGCTCCCACTTTTCTTTGTAGAAAAGGCAGACTGAACAATCAGGCCTTGTGTATAATATGAAAACCTTAACTACATGACAGTCCCCAACCCACTTTCGCTTCCCTTGGAGCAACATGTTGTTCTTTAAGTTGAAAAGTCTAAGTCTTTGGAAATTTTACTGCCTAAAAATCTTTAACAAGATCTGCATCAAAGAAAGACAAGTTTGGCTGACATTATTTTACACCATCAAGGTCATCTACCAGTTTAGCATCATGTCATTTAATTTAAATAATGCCCCAGATTATTTTTAAAGATTTAATATCACAGTCCTTGATGATCTAATGGGAGTATGTGCCATAGCTTACATAAATGATATCATAGTCTTCTTGCCAGACTGCGCCTCCTATGCCCAGCACCTCTCATCATTAATAGATCTTCTCATAATGCAAATCTGATAATTAATCTAGTAAGGACAAATCTTTACGTTTAATACCGCCTTCCTTGGCAACATAACATTTTCAAATGGGATTATGATCGCACTAGACAAGGAGGCTGACATTTTTGACTGGCTACGCCTACCTGACTATCTTAAGTAAGAAGCTTCTTTGGGAAAGCTAGATAGTGTAAGCTGGGGCCTTTATGTGGCGTTATTGAGGAAAATCTGTGTAAACATGGGTGTCATGAACACCAGAAGCCAGTGAGGCCGCACAGAAGGGTCGAGTAGTGTCCTGAATGATTTGTGGAATGGAAGTAATGACTGTAACTGACCTGTACTTGTGGGTATTGCCACTTTCCGCCAGAGGGATTATGGACAGGATGGGGGGCAAGAGTCAGACTATAATCTGTCACACTACTCTTTTACAAGGTGGGGCACTGCAAAAGCAGTTCCTAGTGACTGGTTATGAGAATCCTGATTGTCTGTACTCGTACACCTGTCTACAATATTCACCGCGGTTTTTAGGCTGGTCTACAACCTGGATAGCAGTCAGTGGCTTACGTGGGCCTAAACTGCTGCATTGAAAGGCGAGAGCACTCAGTATTAAGTTGATGAATTGACTAAAGGGGCTGCAACGCTTTCTGCACAAAAAAACCTGAGAGTCTAATTCTAATATAAAATAGTCTAAAGACCAACTCAGTATTAAATAAAATGGGGCGCAGCTCATTTTGAACCAAAGGTTTTAATCCTAATTGGAAGTTGCTGCTAATGAATTTGGGTCTATAACCAAGATTTTTAAAGTAAGGAATTCTGGTCCCTCAAAAGACAGACGTTTGGCATAGTGGTGAGCCTCTAATGGGTTCACTCCATGGAGGTGAAGAAAGGGTGGTCTAAGTAGATGCTCATGAGCAACTGATTGCGGATGTGGTTTCACCCCACTCCACATTTCACGTTTTGTCTGGGGTAAAACTTATGACTTTCAAATAAAGTTCTCAAAAAGAAAATGTTTTTAACTGCCAATTTGAGCACTAAGAATGAGGAGGCTATATATCTCAACATCTGCATCAAAATTGAAAGGATAATACTGAGGGACTTACCACATGTTTTAGGAGAGGGGACACGATGTCTCAGCTGAAAAGCTTTGTCAGAGTGATCTCCTTTAATTGGAACAAGTTGATAAAGAAATTGACGAAGAAAGACGGTAGCTTTAACAAGTTCACCATGGAATCTGAGGACTGTGATCTGGAAGTTAAACTTTCTAAGTCACATGGGAGTTACCTCATTCAGCTACTGTGAGGACATGGAGTGTTCTCTTGGTTCCATCGTACAGGTGCTTCATGTGTGGCCAAAAGTGGCACTTCAGAGCCAAATGTTCCCAAGATAGCCCTTCTGAGGCAGCGGCCAAGCCTAAAGGTTTAGAGAGTGGAAGTCATCAGTGGCGACCACCTAGAAGGAGCTTTCAACTACCCAGAAAGTGTTGAGAAATCCTTGTTGAGTTGTCAGCCAAAGAAATGGAGGCAGCTTAGTCTGGTAACGCCAATAAGGAGATGGTGACCAAGGTTTTGAAAAGTACCAAGAAGGTCAGTAAGGATTCTAAGAGAACCCAGGAGATATAGGAAGTTACTAGACTCCAAATCATGCTTAGTGGCGTGTTATCCCAATTTGCAAACGACATTCTGGAGCAGGTTTCCTCCCAAACAGATGAGGTTCTTCCATCGCTCATTAGCGTAAGAGGTATATACCACAATAAATGTAAGTGGAATGGTGCGCACTAGGCCTGTAGGGGAAAATGTGAAGGCAATTGAGGAATCGCCTGCTAACAACAATGGTGCTTTGCCTTTTGAATCAATTTTTAACCAAAGGAAAGGTTTTAGCTGAGAACCCTTTCAATGATAAGACTCCAGTGGATGCAGTGACTAAGCAGACTCAACTTTTGCTTAGCCTAGTGCTGTTTTAGGAGGAGTAAACATGGTTCTGCTAAAATAGCTAATATGGAAGAGGACTGGAACCCATCATATCCTGATGCCAAAGTCTCTTTAGTTATTATCTATGGCAATCATGGTTAATTTTTACAGTGTGGGATCTGAAGCTACTCAGACAGTGCCAGGGAGCGAAACTTAGATTGCAACAACATGTGAACGACATTGGATTCCTAGATGAGACTAAGTCTAAACATGGGTGTGGAAGAGGATTGGCCTTACCAATTCCCTTTGGAACATTCATTGTATTCTACCTGGTGGATAAGCCAAACTCAGACTCAACTTTATTGAGGGGAAGAGTTAGGGGGAGAAACTGAGGTGGTACTTTGGTCTGGTGGATAGAAAAGATCAAGGTGATAGACAAAAGAGTGTTTGTTCTAGGAAGAAGAGTGGCAGTAATATCAGAGTTTGGAGAGGGATCAATATGGGTTATTGGTTTAGATGCGCCCATATTTGGGTCTAAAAAAGGCCTTCTTCCAGAGGGTCTATCTGAGGATCCAGGAGGAAGGCATTGGAAAGTTGATAGTGTTAGGGGCAGACATGAACTGTGTCTGCTCTAGAGATGATAGAAAATGAGCTTCAGTAACTGGAGTTATGATACTGAATCCCACAAGTTGGCTGTTTTAATGTTGAACCTTGCCTACTGAATGTGTGGAAGGCCAGCCGTAGTGAGGAATGGGAGAATGTATGAATTCATGTTCAGGGGGATCAATTCTCGCGCATTGACCTTGTGTCAGTGCCACGGCCTATCCTAAGTCACTGCAAGTTGATCCTTCAGAATCATGATCCAGTTGCTTTATAACAGATGCCTCTAGAACTGCAGAATAATGACCATTGGGTTGCTTCTGCTAAAATGGATTTGGAGACTGAACCCTAAAATACTAAAGTGGTATCCACTGCAGGAAACTGTGAGGAAGAATGTGAGATGGTATAGAAGCCAGATTGTAGGGAAGACATATTTACTAGTAAAATGGCTGCAGATGAAGGCAGATCTCAAGGTAGCGTGTGAAATATCTGGGAGGCAGATAGGGGGACAAACATTCAAGGTATGAAGCCTTGAAGAGGAACTTTGAGAGTACATGCAGGAAGGCTGTGGTCATGGGGGCATCTTCCTAAACGGCTAAGGCCTGAATGTATGTGAGATTGACGGGATCCCTCATGGTGTATCTCCTTAAATAGAGGAAATCTATGTGGGATGAGTATTCTAATGGCAATGTGGACCACTCCGCAAGGCAGTAAGGGCTTTTGAACCCTCTAAAATGATCTTGTCACTTCATGATGAGGGAGGTCTGAGGTTATTAATGAAGCTCACATGGCCAATGTTTCTGCATCCTACTATGAGGAACTCTATTCCCACTTGGAGAATGACCCAGTAGCAACCAAAGTACTCACAAGCATACTGGGGTAATGCCAATGGAGACTCAGAAGCTTTTATATGCGAAGATTTGCAAATCAGAGTTGTCAAGTGCCATTCATAATGAAATAAATGAAGCTCCTAGGGATATGAGTTGGTCCTGAAACTTTATAGCTATTTTGGTCTGAAATGCTTTAAATTATTATCGAGCTTTATAATCATCTCCTAGTCTCTGGTACTAATGAGTTGGTTTATTCAAAAATGTAGTAGAGCAATTTTATAAGAAGGGCAGTCCTGCCCTCATGGGGGAACTATTGGCCTTTGACCTTACTTAATACTGACTAAAAGATCTTGATGAAGATCATAACTAATTGACTAAAGGAGGTAATTGTGGAACTTATGGGAAAAATGGGTTTATAACAGGAAGGTCAAATACTGACAATCTGATAGTACTGCACCTGATAGAAGAGTGGACAAGTAAACTGTATGACCAGAGGGGATGGCTAGTGTTTCTTGATCAAAAAAAGGTGTATGATTAGGTGAATCATGAGTTTTATATGAAAGTAATGTGTAGTTGAAACTAAAGAGAGCTTGTTGAGAATGCTTAAAAGAATTCTGGGAAGCCTCATTGGATGTCAATATCAATGGGCTCCTCCACCCTTTTAAGATGTGTAGTGGCGCGCATCTTTAATACCATCTATTTCCCTTATTGTTTTTTCTTGCAATAGAGACCCTTTCAGTTGTTTTCAGGAAGGTGGAATGGAAAAAGGCCCATCAATGGGGAAGGATATACTCACTTGATGTTTGCAGATAATATTTGGATTTCTGTTCTACAGAGGAGGAGGAGAAGGTGGCGATGAGAAATATGAATATGTACTAGCGAGCAAGCAACACAAAGGTCAACCTGTTGAACCTGAGAAATTTTTCGTCAGGATGGCGATATTAATCATGGTGCCAAAGAGCTCAATCCCCTGGATGGCAACTGGGGAGGAGTTTACGTATCTCAAGGTCCCATCCCTAAATGGCCATCACCGCATGAAATATGGCTCAAATTTAAAAGCGACCTTAATATAGAGGCTTGGAAATAGCAATGCTTGATTTATTTTTACAATGAAGAGACATTTTCAAAACACTTTTATCCTTTCCAGACTATAGTACATTGCTAATTTGTTCCACCACCATCATCTTGTATATTAAGTTAAAGGATTAGGTTTTCCAGTTCATCTGGAGGGTCAAGCATCAAAAATAGTTATAAAAATCTTTTTCAGGAGGTTAATAAGGGGCATTGGATTAATTAATTTTAAGATTATGGTCAGAATACTACAGATGAAATGGATAGCACAGGATGTCATAGAGAAAAATTCCGTGATTTGATTTCAATAGTGGAGGACAAACTCGTTAAGGCTTACAAGGTTCAGAACAAAAATGACTTTGTTGTCAACTAGGGCATCAAATAAGAATTTATACCAAGCTCAGGGAACCTAAGAGGCTACTGTAAGAATTACATTAGAGCTTGGCCGCGGGAATCAATTAAAGCTTAGAGGGCGGAGGGTGGTCCATTAAAAGGATCCATGTAATTTCCTTTTATAAGGAGTATGGGACTTAAGATGGATCCTCACCTGTTCAAGGCCTTCAAGCATTTTATTGGTGCAGCTTACTGGGGGACTCCTTGATGGAAATAGCTGTAGGGTACTTAAAGTGGAAGTTGATAATAATGTTGCCAGTGCCTCTAAGCTGTAAGGAAGACATGGGATGTTGTGGAAGCAACTGAACTTCCTCTTTTTGGAAGGAAGAAATTCCTTCCCTGGCTGCATTAGAGGCTTGAAAGCCTGTTATAAGGTCGTTAAGTCAAGGTTTGGAAAGTTTTCATTTAAGGAAGATAAGGCTGGAGATACCCCAGAAAAGAAAGTTTTTAGTTCTTTGTGACTGGCTAAAGCTTAAAGGTGGTGAGGGTACTTCCTTTTAAAGTTCACATCCGCCAAAGAACCAGGATCTTTAGAACTTAGAGTATTGGGATTGATTAAGTTTTAGATGGACTAAAATGAGAATCATATGACGAACATACAATACTTTCAGGAAAGTCTAGTGCGGTGGAATCTACCCCAATTGTCATGAGCAAAAAATCATAAATTGAGCTGCCAATGGTTTTAACCCCTTTAGTTTCTGACTAAATAATGTATAAAGATCTTTTCAGTTAGAAATTATCTAAACCAGTTAAAATCAATTAGGAATGCTTGTGCTCAACTGAGTCCTATAAATTACTCCATCACTCTCCAAAAATTATCATATTTCCTGTGAAGCCAAACCTCAACAAAATCCTATAAATAACCCTAGATCTAAAATAAAAGGATCTTCGTTTTTGCTTGAATTTTTGTCTAATAAATACTAGTGATCTTCCTGTTTAAAATAACAGTGATTTGCCTTAATTACAGCTAACGCTGCCAAGAGAATGCATAAGGGCACAAAAATATGCTAGTTGATTATTCTGGGCTATTAGCATCTAATAACTGTATAGCCTTTGAAGGACCCAGCCTTTGAAAACAAACAAAAAATTCAACATTGGTTTTTCTGCCAGGTCCCTTCCAAGGCTAACTTGTGAAGACATATATTCACAAAGTTCATCCCAGTAACCTTACCCTACCGTCATGGAGGATAAAATGTATATATTTAGTAGACCACTTGTTAATGAAATCTATACCTCTTGAATCAGCGCATATAAAAAACAGCTGCTAAAAGTGGCTCATGGAGCATAGATGAATATATAAAAGGAGACCCTTGATGAATATTTAACCCTGATCTCCTTATACATTCAGGTTGTTTCACTGACTGCCATAGTGGTGAGTCAATATGGCAACATTGAACATCTCTGCCGCCTCTTAGGTACCAAACCGCCACTTGAGCAAAATACATGCTATTACAACACTCAGGATGACATGGACTAATTACGCTGGCAGGGTGAGGAGGTTACCCATCCAACTTCCCTAAGATCCACAGAGTCCTCTGAGGTTGGTCAGTCCCTCGTCCTGCTATCCACATCCTCCCTGAACCCGTTGGATATTTATACTCTGTTTAAATAAAAAGTATGGGACTAAAGATGAAATCATCCAGTCCAACATGTACGTTTATGTAAATGCAATGGAACGTGCTACATATCGCTGGAAGTTTCAGCACATGCAGACATACCTTGATAATAAGGCTCAGGAAATCTTGATGCTCTACTTCAAGGAGTGTGCAACCTGGACAAAGTTTAAGAATTCTCTCCTCAAGAATTTAGAAGTAACCTATCCCTGTAAAACCGCAAACAGGTGTCCATGAAGAACTACTCTAGAGTGGTTAGCCAACATTGAGTTCTCTGAGCAGTTCTATCATGAAGCTCAAGACCTTGCCACCTGTGATCATGTTATCTTGGACGACATCACTGCCGCTGTCCTCTATGCGTTCCAGCATAGCTTAAACCTCTTGCTACAAAATGCAAAAAGATTTTACAAGTCCACACTTGATAGTAAGGAATCCATAATAGTGTTTCCTGAGCGCGAAATGAGCCAAGCACCTAGAAAGGGGATTTAGGCCCACATTTATGTCATAGGACAGCACCAGGAACCTAATCCTAGCTTTGACTCTTGCGCCTATTGTGGATACTATAAGCATTAATATGCACTTGTTGGAAAAATAAGGCTGATGAGGCGGGAAAAGTGGAGTCTGCTTAGGGCGTGAGGCACTCTTCATTGATGACCCTGCACCTCAGGTCCTGACTGCTTTTATTTCCCTTATCAAGTGTTGTGCCCTATCCCCAACCAACCTGGTGAATGTCGCTGACTCAAAAACTTCCTATAACAACCTAAATTCTTTTTCTATTGCCCCTTCTAGACCACTTTCTCTAAGGATTCTCTATTATTTAATCACCATTCTGTCACTGATGTGTTTCATATCAAAGTATTTGTTCATAAGGTGAGAATCCTAGCTATAGTCAATACCAGGTCGCTGATCAATGTCATCTCTTCTAGTATGGTATAGAATATAAAAGTTTCACCAGATCAAAACTTCACTTTTGAGTACGGAATGGCGGGGCCCCAGAAGACTCGCTCCCTGGGTGCATATTCCGCTCTGCGCTTCAGTTTGGATCCTTGGTTATGGCCCTAGCAGTTGTATTGTAGAATAAAATTCATGACTTTCTCATTGGCACCCAGTTCCTTATCAAATTGATACCAAACTAAGTCATAAGGATTTGTATTTCTTTCTCCTGGGATACCGCATAACTTGGTGGTTAAGGACGCCCCTAAAGAGAAAGGAAAAATAAAACCCTGAAATTGTTTGTTGAGACAACCAACTTTTGCTGAGAGGTTAGAATATTAAGTCACTGGTCCAAAAACTAAACTTCCTCCTCCCAGCACTGACTCTTAGGAGGGGATGGCCGTATAACCCAATAACTGGGTCGTTATATCCCCAAAGTTGCAAATATTGATGTAAACTGGAATCCAAGTCACGTTTATCTGGGTCATTTATTAGAGATTAGTTGGGACCTAATCCGCCCATACATGAGCCTCTTACCTGCCTAGGCTTGTTGTATCCTGACTATGAAGGGTCCTTAACTGTATTGATAGCAAATTTCACGGATTACCCATGCAGATAACCAAAAGCCAACCTGTCGCCTATGTTTGCACCCAACAGGTGGAATAAGTTGAATACGTTTGTGAATATGGGAATCTGCAAAGCCTAGGGATCAATGAAAACACTACCATCAGCCATGTATTAGTGAAAATACCTGACACCCTCACCTCCAATCATTAGCAGCAATAATAAGCTGATCGAGGAGTATGCTGATATATTCTCAAAAGGCACCAATGATTATGATATGTATAAGGGGTGCAGAATAGAGTGTTGATGGGTGGCTCTGCCTCAATCCATGCTCAGCCCTACCAGAAGTCTAAAACTGAAGAAGCTCAAGTGACAAAGTAATAAAATTAAATCCTGGACGCTGGTATGCTGAATCCCTCGCAAAGCCCCTGAACCTCACCTTTGCTGCTTATATGGATGAAAGATGGGGGCTACCAAGTGGTTAGGACTACCACCAGTTTAATGCCCTCTTCGAAAGGACAGCTACCCGCTGTCCTAAATTGATAATATAATGCAACTCTTTTCATGTTCCAAATTCCTCTCTGCAAATGGATCTTGCAAGTGGTAATTATCAGATTGAGCTTACGCTAGAGGATCAGGAGATGTGCCCTCATAGCCAGCAAAGGGTTGTTAGAACCCACAAGAATTCTCCAAGGGTTAAGTAACGTCACAGCCACTTTTCAAAGGGTGATAGATGTCCTGTTAGGAGACTTTAAATGTCATCTTTGTTAGTCTACCTTGACGATGTAACTGTGTTCTCACGCACCTTTGAATAAAACCTTGATCATCTGAAAAAAGGTGTTTGAACGCCTCCACTCAGTGTTGCTGAAGTTATAACCTGTTAAATGCTGGGTTTTCTAAATGGATATGGAACTCCTCGGCCATAAGACGGCTAGGAAGTAATCTCACTGATACCAGATAAGGTGGTTGCTATTGAGAGGATGACTTGACCATCTAGTCTATGTGATATTCAGGTGTTTCTTGGGGTTGTCGGCTATTATTGGAAGTTCTCACAAACTTTGCTGAGCTCACTGAACACCTGACTTATCTGCTCCACAAGTAGGTTCCTTTCCAGTGGGAGGAGACACAGCAGCAAGCTTATGATGTTTAAAAAAGTTCCTACAAGCGCAACTATATTAATCCGCCCTGTATTTTCACAAATCGTTCATTATGTTTACTGACGCTTGTGATGTAGCTGTTGGTCTATTCTAGCACAACTTGACGTGAACCAGGTGGACCTTTATTGGAATTTTGCCCAACTTTTAAGCTTCATAGTTTATCTGCTGGTTCACTAGGGGATAAGTCCTTCTAGCGAATGAATTGGATATTGGTTGACCCTGATTTTTGGGTTAATAATGTTCATGGGATTTTAGGTAGTTTTCCTGGTTCAGATCTGTCAGGGATCAATCCAGGTGAATGCTTAAAATCTCATCAGGCATAGTTTCTGATGAAATGGGGGCATCTGATAGTTGATTGATGATTTTTTGTCAGGTAAACCAATTGCTATCAAATGGGTTTCATAACCAACCAATTGGGAATTTAAAGATAAAGTTGTGAGGAGAGTGATGCCGCCTGCAACTAGAAAATTGATTAGTTGGTTTTTGACCTTCTTTAATGGGTAAAGAAACCCACTACCTAATCAGGCCGCTATCCAAATGTAGTTGGTTTGCTGTGATTGAGCGGAGAAATTAGGCACACAGTTTTCTGGCTCTTTCCGTTTACAGGTCTCTGGGATGTCTGAAGGAGAGATCCTTAGCCCAATATAGAAGTATATTGCTAGAATAGTATTTAAGGGTTTTCAACAGCAACGGCTGCTGTTTCCTTACTGAGGGGCCAACCAAGTAGTTGGGCACCAAATTCCCCCTATAAATTCCCTAGTTTGTTGTAATGATAAAGCAAATTTTATTGATTGTATTTTGATAAGTTTGGCTCAGGGTAATAAAATCTTACTCAGTCTCACCCGTCCTGGGGTTGATACAGGTTTCAAGAATCAATCTACAAGTTTGACCGAGATCCTTGTATGGCAGGTAGCCATGAAATACATAGGCTCACGTCTCTAGTACCTTAAATTGAGGAAGAAATCACTGGGATGTAAGAGGTTACCTGATTGAGGTCGAAATTAATTATAAAAATTTTGGTGGCTAACCGTTGTTCAATGTTAGCACTTCTTTATATCTTGCATCAGATCATTCTGTCATTGTAAATTTCATCATTAATAATTATATCCCTACATATTTTATAATAAAAGATTGGATAGTAGTAATAAGTTCTATTCATCTTCAGCTATTATTATTGTAGTACAATAATCGTTGACTCTTTTGTGTTATAAATTGTAAGGATTGATATCTTTAAAAAAAGATACAGACCTTTACAGAAGATCTCCGCTGACTCAGCATGGTGGGAACTAAGGTGGGAACCTCTGAATCTGAGTGTGGTTTTCAGCTCAGCCAGAAGAGGGAAAAAGTTTCTAATTGTCAGCACAATTAGCAAATCGTGAAACATTCCAAGTTTAGCGTTGGACCACATCAGAACCTAATTTATTTATCTAGCTACGGATATTAGTCTACATACTATTATTACCCATCTAACAATACTAATCAATACAAACCGTGCACATAACCAAACCTATGCAGTTAACTTCTGGAAACGATCAGCCAAAAAGCCAAATTTTAACAATTGTTGCTCACTATATGGGGTAGTTGATTAAGATAAGCTAATCCACAATGTCATATAAGGACGAATTAAGAAAGCTATGGACGAAATTAGCAACCATCATTAAGAAATCCTTGAATTCAGCCAATCATAAAGGATTCGCTGCTCTAGAGGATTGATTTGCTAAGTTAAGGAAGGAGTATAAGAAGCTTTGAGCTTTAACAACAATCTACTCAGAAAATAAAGTCTCTGAAAAAAAGAAGGAGAGCTGATCTGAGAAGTTTTATTCTTGAAAACGGAATTTGAAGCAGATTGCATTTGATTGCTCTCACTCAGCCAAGGCTTGGAACATCTATAAAAACAAGTTGACAAACTGAAGAACCAGAAAGGTGAATGCATACCCTATGTGATGAAAAACGCCAAAGAAAATACTCCAAGAAATCCAGTTGGAAAGTCAGCAACTCCTAGAAATATGCTGACTGCGTTTGCTACCATTTCAGAGATGACCCAGAGATTACTCCTTTTGTCAGTTGGGTTGTCAAGACACAAGTGGCAGCTAGAGAATATTTCGAGGAATTTAAACCACGTCTAAACTACCCAATTTTATCTGATCAATGTCCCTGCATTCTTCCGCTTGTTTGAAATGGCTATTTTTATGTGTGGCAATAGATAGAAAGCTTTGACAGTCATAAACTGCTTGGATACTGACTGCCAGAACTTGGTGTTGCCACATCTTGTGGGAGACAACTGGTCATGTTCTGATGCCAAAGCTGCAATAATGAAGGAGTTTAGAAATCCCTCACATATGTCAAAACATAAGAAATAATTTATGGCGATCTAATTCCTGAAAGATAAAACCTTAGTGAATTTTATCAACCAATCCTATCAAGAATTTTATGGTTTGGTCAAAGCAAAAGTAATTACTGATTTTCATGCATGGATCAAATTACAAAAAGCTTTTCATCATTATTGTGGTTTGCATTAAATGATGTCTTCTGCGCTGGTTACCAAAATAACCACTTCACAAATGGTGGATCACTTGAAGATGTTAGGCACCACATCTGAGGCCCTTAATTAAAGCTACAAGCCTATCCCACTCAGAAATTCAGATACCGCCATATTCACCAAAACTGCTAAGTAATTGCCTAAATAAGCAGTTCTGGAAAATAAACCCGATGGGTTCAAACGGACAGACAAGAGCAATATGCACTATCACCAGTAATGGGGGGATGGGCCACTTCGTTGCCCAATGCTTCAGCAAGAAACCTAAGGAGAAAATTAATGTGGTGCAGGCTAAGGAAGCCAAACCTGCACAAAAATCGGGAAAAGGGCCTGCGGCCTAGCTACAGAACAGTTTAGAGCTGCAGTTAAACCCATTCCTCCCAATATCATGAACAAAGACATTCTCATCAGTGATCTGTTTGTTGACTATGCGCTGGACCAGCCTTATCAAAATGGTCAACCTAGATGTCAATGCTATAACCAAAGCTGGATCAAAGGGGATCAATCACAAAATAATTAAAGAGGTTTCTCGCCCTTATACATGCCAACTAGCGGGCAATATCCAATCCTCTGAGAATCTAGAGGAACTGGTAGATGTCAAGTTAGATAAAGTAAATCCGTCAACTCCCTTAAGCGCAATCAAGGATTTTTCCTGATTTGTTGGTGAAAATAATTTACACCCTTGATTTGCTGAATAATGCCGCTATGAACTCAGTAAACACTATTTTACAATACCTCAAGTGTATTTACACTGATATAATGATTAATCAAGTGTGGGTGCAAGCAATTATTGACAGAGGGGTGTTAATCAATATTGTCTTGACCAAGTTAGTGAAGAAAATGAAAGATCGCCCAATTTGGAACACAAGAAAGAATATGGGACTGCCAGGATTGATATTGCCATCTCAAGTAAAGCATAGAACGCATTGCCACTTAGATTTGGATCCTTGGTTTCCGCTCCAGCTATTTTTAGCCAATCAAAACTTTGACATTCTAATCACCCCAAGTTTTCAATAAAGTACAAAGTTAAATGCAACTTTGAAAAACAATATGCTGACCATACTGGTCAAACGCAGCTTCTGGTCTATCAGCGTAACAAGGAAACTTAACTTACCAATAGGAACAACTTTATCAATATAATCTATAACAATGGCATTATCCAACTTTGCTACCAATTGATTGGACGAAAGCGGAGAGAAATGCTAAAAGAAATCCAGAAAAATCAGGGAATCTCATTATGAACAAAGACGTCAAACACCATACAATTGGGATCTCAAATCATATTCAATCCAGGGTTGACTTTGGAAATACCTGAGCAACTGTATGGAGAGGCCGATAGTCAATGGAAGAAGGTCAGAGTAGAGACATGGGTGGCGCCTGGAATAGTGATTCTGAGCCATTGAGAAATCCAGGTTCTCCTGGCAAATCTGAGCGAAGACTAATGCAGATTAAGAAAAACCAAATAGTTGTGTTTATCCATCTTATCCCAATGGTGGAATTGAGAAAATTTCAAGATTTTGGGACTCAAAAGATGGGATTGTTGGCAAGGGTTGCCAAGCTTATCAATTTATTGGTCAAACAAAAGCAGCACGCTGATCTGATTGAAAGACAGCATGTGGAGATGCTCAAACTACTTGAAAAATATTGGATAATCTTCGCCCAGGATGATCATAGCTTAGTTTGTGCAAAAAATGTAATCCATAAAGTTGAAACTAGGGAATTTACCAATATGGATGAGACTGATCTGATGGTAAAAGCAGCTGAGGCGGTAATGGAAGAGGAAATCAGCAAACTGATGGAGCATAGGCTCCTTGTTCCATTATCAAGCCACTGGGTGAGTCCTATCTTGATAGTGAATAAGAAGGATGGCTCTAATTGGGTGGTGATTGACTATCAAATATTACATAAGATAACAAAGAAGGATTTGTATCTGTTACCACGAATTGATGATACATTATGTAAGTATTGGACAGGAGCCACTTCCTTTGGATTGGGAGCAATTCCAATTCCGTTCAAAAAAGGGGTGGAGGCCAGACCTGTTCTTCTCACCACCCAGGGTGATTTGGCCCATGTAATGGATGATAGGTGAGTCACGGCGTACCCCCTGAGGGTTGCAGTGCATCTCAAAGTACCATCCTCCACTGAGCTGGTGGAAAAGATTTTTAGTGTTTGCCAGGAGGTGGTAAAATTTCTCAAAACACCTCAAATCTGCCAAGGTCCCACCATTGTGTCAATGTCACACCCACCCCCAACAGATGTGGGGGCGGTCAACCCCTTTCCTACCAACTTGGTCCAGCCATGTGTGGCTTGGTCCTGGGCGCAATCTGCTGACCGCCCAAAATGTTGCTGACATAGCAAATGAATGCGCATGACATAAAAAATTAAGATTGAGTATTGAGCCCAGAACGAATTTGGCTGAGCGGTCTGGAACCAATCCAGTTGCAAATTAGGTCCTGAAACCCAATCTGACAGCTTATTTCGAATTTATTCCAATAATTAGTTGTGCATGCATCCTGATTTTCCCCAGCGAGCTTATAAGTAGTGGTCCCTAACAGGTACTGCTGTCACTATATCTTCAATTTCCCCATTTTTATTCATAAAATTAGATCTTCAAAAACAGAAGAACCATTCCAGAATTTTGGTCCCCAACAATTATTTTTATTAAAAATGGATTTCCCACTTTTAGGAACCCCTTGGCTGGTCTTTGTGGCCAGTTTATTCATACAAACATGTCGTTAGACAGCTGTGCCCACAGCATTCTGGCTTGGGTTTTCAGTGGGAACTCACCTGGAGTTTCAGGTCAGTCTAAGTATAATTATCAGAACGCTCCATGACACATTAGACCTCCTAGGAGAAGCGAAGTACGTCTCCACAATGAATCTAATCTCAAGATATTGTCAAATCGATTTTCTAGATGAAGATCAAGAGAAGTGTGCGATCATAACTGCTTAGGGGCTGTAACAACCAATCTGGATGCCTCAAGGTCTTTGTAATGCGCTTGCGACATTCCAAAGAGCCATGGACACCATATTGAATGACCTGCAGTTGTCCTGCGTCCTGGTGTACTTGGCTGACATAAGTGTGTTTAGTGGGACTTTCAATGACCATTTACACCATTTGAAAGTTGTTTTTAAGAGACTATCAGCGGACAATCTAAAGATTTAGTCGAGAAAAAAGCCACTTCTTCAAAAAAGAGTTGAAATATCTGGGGTTTATTGTTATTCCAGTGAGCTGCAGCCGCAAACACAGATGATTGAAGCTATAGAGCGAATGGCTATCCTATAGAGCGTCTAAAATACAAGTATTCCTTGGAATGCTCAAATATTATAGAAGAGTTATACAGGATTTTGTAAAAATTGCTGAGCCCCTCTCCATTTTATGAAAGATCCAAAGAAAGAATTCATATGGAATGAAGAGGCTAAGAATTATTTTGATGAGTTAAGCCAATAACTTATAAATTCTCCAGTTTTGAAATATCCTAAGTTCAATTGGGAGTTTTATAAAACAGACCAATGCTTTGTTGAAAGCAATCAGTGCTGTACTGAGTCAAGTGGATGAACTCAAGGAAGAGCATCCAGTAGCTTATGTGAGCTGGACGTTATCAGCAGCAGAACGGAACTACACCGTTACTGATCATAAATGCCTCATTGAGATATACGCCTATAAACAGTTTAGAGTGTATATCCATGGTACACACTTTAAAATGGTGATGGACCACTCCTCCCTGCGTTGGCTGCATAATCTAAAGAAGCCATAAAGCTTTTGTCCTGTTATTCAATGAAGCTTTAAGCACATGACTTTAAAATAGTTCTTTGAGCAGGAACTTCTCATCAAAATTTAGACAGTATATTAAGGTTGCTGATGGTCCAAGTGGTATACCATTAGGCTGATGAGCTATTTCAGCATATGGTTGAAATGAGATCGGGAATGAGCCCCTAGAAATCCAAGGTGCGCTTTGAAAAGTGATGGAAAGCACCAAGAACCAGAATGGACAAGTATTTAAGACAAATTGATGGGAAACAATTACTAATACTGAAACCATCAGAACAAGTGTCAATAGTTCAATCCTCACATAAGGGTGTTGGGCATGGAGGCCTGAGGAAGACAACCGACCATATTTGCCAGTATTACTACTGGGTGTCTATCAACTATGATGTGGCCGATTATCTGGCTTGCTGCGTGAAGTGCCAGTTGCATAATCCACACAAGAACACCACCAGATATTGACTGGTCCACCCATGATTTTCCTGGCATACAGTGTCCATTGACGTAATGGGATCACTGAATATGAGCTCTGGGGTAATCAAGTATATTATAGTTGTGATCAATCATCTTACAAGATGGGTCAAGAAAAAGGCACTATTGAAATTGGACGCTACAAGTACCATTCAGGTTTATCCTGGATTAAGTCCTTTATTGCCACAGATTCCCACAAGTCTTGTTGAGGTACAAAGGAACGAATTTCATGTCCCATATGATACTGAGGTTGATTGAAATAATATGGATCAAAGGTGTCATGTCCATCCCCTACCGCTGAAAATGAATGTACTGGTAGAACAAGTAAATGAAATGCTGGCCTAGACGCTGAAGAAGCTGGTTGCAGGTAAAAACTTCCATGTGAGGAATCTACTCAGTTCATTGACATTTAAGTACAATATTAGTCACCATACTGTGATGGGAAAAACGTCATTTGAATTATTGTATGTAAGAAAGGCCGCGCTATTGCAATTCTATATTTGGCAGTTGAACCAACTTCTAGGGATCAGTGCAGAGCAGTACCTACTTTAGTAATCAAACATCATGATTAAAATGCAATCACAAGCATTTGATACTACCTTGAAGAGAAAGATCAAGGCCAAGATGATGGACAATTTGAACCTACTGGAGTTACATGAATACCATGTAGGCAATAGGTTAGCCTATTGCGATATGCATGGCATTGGGAGAAGAAACAAATTAGATGTGCTGTGGTTGGGTCCGTTTGAGATTATTGCCAAGATGTCAACAGACACATATTTCATCAAAAACCCATGGATGGAAGAATAGTGAACAGGGTCCATGTGAAATACCTAGAGCAGTAGATCCAAGTAAAAATAATGAGAGTGTTCCTGAAGGACTGCTGAACCATAAAAATGGTTATGTCCTAATAATTTTTGGTTAAGTTCTAAAAAAGTACCGCTGAACCAAAATAAATGGTTAGGTCTTAAAAACCTCTGAACGATGAAAACTGGCAGGTCAGATTATACCTAGGAACCAGATTGGGGGATTAAAAGAAATGATGGACCGCTGAACCTAGTATAGGTCATTTCCTATTAAAAGAATAAAGAAAACAAAATAAAAAATTGATATAATATGGAAAAAAGTAGAAAAAAGAAAAAATAGTAAATTATTGTTTTTACCTGTTATCCTTGTCTCAGGGATGATTCCGCCTATGTCACCACTTGAGGGAGGGAGGATGTATGATAATAGAATTTAACAAGCCATCAAAATCTATTGATAGTGAACGCTAGCAAGGGCTAGACTCACCCAAAGACAATTTCTTTGAGAAGAAGCTGAGCTTTGAGATAACGCAACCAAGGGAATAGAAATCAAAATGTTGGTACTAGCCAAATGCAATACTCCAGATTGGGGAGGAAAACAGCAAAAAAGAAAGAGGCAGTCAGTGAATAACCCCAAATAATCCTAATATGGAACTGGAGCTTGATGATTAGTCTTAAGTGCTTGCTGATGAGCTTCATCAAGGACGTTTAACATATAGGCCAGCATGAAGAAAGGGATACTGGAAGGAGGTTGTTGATCATGCCTCCAATTAGAGCCATTAGGGGGAGGTATTGATGCGAAGTTCCAGAGACCAAGTAGTCATGCAATGAGTGAATAACATCCTGAATGCAAAGGCTGCGAGCTTCTTAGAATTGGAAACAGAACAAACGATGGAAGTTGGGGGAGGCTGGAAGCTTCATGATCCAACTGCAAAGGACTTGGCCCATGAAACGAAGAGTGTAGTCTGCAACATCTCAATCTAAGATGCTTGAGTGGTCAAAGATGTTTAGAGTCTCAGTAAGGGCCTCAATTACCCTGTTCCTTAGATCTCCATATGAAAGCTCAAAGTGTACTCAGTTTCCAATAATCAATTTTAACAAAAGTACAACTGACTTATAATAGTGGCTAAGACAAAATAGGAACTCTGGAAGCAAATTGGATCTAGCATAAACGACTGGCTTATATTGGACAGCATTGCTTCAATAGGCTCAACAATTATTATGGATTTTTCCATGAAAGGAGCCAAATCTAAAAAGTGTCAAAGTCCACTTTGGAAACTGATAGAAGAGGGAGAATCAGCCGCAACTCATTTGAGGTGGTAGCTACTCTGGCTTCATTGAGATTGGATACCATTTCTGGTAGCTCAATGGAAGAACTACCTACTTACGCTTTACTTATAGTATGGGTCCTGGGGGCCATAAAAGAGACATATTCGAGTGGTATGACGCATCAATTGGAAGAGGCGTGCACCTTTAGCATAAAAATTGTCCAGATATTGCTGATACCGTGAGTTAGAAGAAGTTTACATATGAGATGGACAAACTGGGGGATATCAGACTTTTTACAAAGGTTGACATTATCCATCTCAGTGTATATTAGGCTCTAATTTACTCTGATTTTAGCACAATCAATTCCTTTTCTATGAAATAAGCTCCTAAAGAAAAAAGACAAGAATGTTATGAGAAAAATAAGCAGAACAAATATAATTAATCAATTTATTTTTGTCATAAGAAAGACACTGATGGTACTAACTTCCTGACCAATGATGATGAGGGAGATCAAGGAATGAAGGACGCTGAACCAAGATCCTGTAAACAATTAATGGTCATATAGCCCTGACTAGGGGAAAGCTGGCTTTCCAGTATTAACATTGGCATTAACAAACCGACTAGGCCAGCACAGCAGTGGGTCATGAGGACTGCGCTCTAAGGAGGGTGCAGCAAGGAAGAAATGAAGAGAACAACCGGCCAAAGGTTGTCATATGCAGCATTGAGTGCGTAAAAGGCTGTGTTCCGCTGGAACTTAGAAGTATTTGACCTAGTCTGAGGCAGCATTCTCCTGTCCAAATCTTAATCTTGTTTAAAATCTAGGCAAGAGGGGGATGTCTTGGTATTTTTCCCACCTTCCAGATTCCTAGGTTATCTGCTGGTTCACTAGGGGATAAGTCCCACTAGCAAATGAATTGGATATTAGTTAATTTATTTTCAGCTTAATAATGTCCACAGATTTTTGGACATCCGCTGGGTTAAGATCCGTTGGTATCAATCCATGCAAATGCTTAAGATCTTGTCAGGCAGAATTTCTAATGAAATTAAGGTATCTGATAGTTGATAATTGATTAACTATTAGGTACATCAATTGAGATCAGTTGGGTTTCATCACTACTAATTGGGAATTTAATCAGCAGTTGTGAGGCAAGTGATGCCGCCTGAGACTAGCAAATTGATCAGTTGGTTTGTAACCTGCAATAATGGGTAAAGAGTCCCATTACTTAAGCAGGTCGCTAGCCAAATGTGGTTGGTTCACTGTGATTGAGTGGAAACGTTAGGGGACACATTTTCTGGCTCTTCCCGTTTTCAGACCTCTGTGGTGTCCAACGGAGGAATCCTTAGCTCAATGGATTAAACCATCGCAAGAAAAGACTTCAAAGGTAAATTAAATGGCAATGGCTGCCATTTCATGGCTAAGGCGCTAACTGAGGATTTAAGCGGAAATACCCTATAAATTTCCTAGCATTTTATAATGTTAAAGCAGATTGTATACTAGATTGTTTAGTAGTAATAATTTCTATTCATCTTCAGTTTAGCATTGTTGTAGTACAATAATTGTCGACTCTTTTATGTGATAAAGAGTAAGGATCATTATACTTAGAAGAGAAGCAGACCTTTACAGCAGATCTCCGTTGACTTAGAGTGATGGGAACTAAGGCTGGGAACCTCTGAATCTGAGAGTTTGTTCATCCATAAGAGAGAAGAAGTCCCTAATTGTCAACATATTCATTATTTCATGGATCATTGCAAGTTTAGCGTTGGACCATAAATCAACTGAGTAAATTTATTCAACTATGGATAATAGTCTTCATATTATTATCACCCATATATCTATCTTTCTATCAAACAACGTGAATTGTGCACATAAATAAACCTTTTTAGCTAACTTCTGGAAACGATCATCAAAAAAACCAAATTTCAACTTGATAACAGCAAAGCAGAAAGATTACATGACCTCCTCTTGGCCCTTGATGCCTGGGATGATGAGGATGAGCCCATAAAGAAAGTATTAGTTCTGCCCTCCCGCAACACCATGGTGGAAAGTGGGAAGATATATAAAAAGGTGGGGGCAAGCTGGTTGCCCTATCTTCAACCTTCAGAGCGAGTACTTGTGATCCTGGAGGCTCATTCTGTCTTGGGGCATAGTGGAATGCAGAAAGCCTATAAGTGGGTTAAAAATTAGTATTATTGAAGGAAACCATAGAATCCTATGTCAAAGTCCTGGATACCTGCCTGATCTTTATAGACAATTTAGCTTCAGGGCTAAATATCTATACTAACCTATTAAGCCTCAAGAACCATTCCACTTGATAAGCTTAGATGTTATTGGCCTTTACCTCAAACTACCAGTGGGAATAGATACATACTGGTGGGAGTTGATCACTTCACTAAATGAGTTGAAGTTGTTTCTCTCCCCTCAAACTGCAAAGCCACTGCAACCTTCCTACAACAAATATATTTTCACTTGGCATAGTTGTCCCCAGATCCTACTTTGTGATAATGGAAAAAATTTCACCTCCAAAATGGGCTAAGATCTCGGCTATCCCATGGGATCCCAAAAACTATTCTCAGCTTCGTACAGCACTTTTACAAATGGTACTGTGGAAAGAGTCAATGGAACCTTGTTTTCTATATTATGAAAAATGGCTAGCTCAGATCCTTTACACCAAGATCAATTTTTCCCTGTGCTCTCATATCCTATCACACTAGCTACCATCAAATTCTTAAAATATATTCTTTCTGCGTCTTGTATGGTCAAGAACAAGGAGTACCTGCTCTGTTAGCTAAAAGCGTCTTCTCTGCTAGAACTGATAATCCTGAGAAAGCGCTGAAAAGATTGGCCCAATAAATCATTCCACTGCAGTCTAATGCCATTAATAATCTAATTAAAACTGTCACCAAAGAAGGCAGAGCAGCTAATGAGCTTAAACAACCTCTCCCCTATTTCCAGGTATCAGTATTGGTGATATTATCAGAATCATATCACTCCTAGAAGTGGCAAGCTTGTGTCCATTTGAGAATGACTCTTTAAAGTCACTTATAAGTGGTGCGATGAATATTCCATCAAGTCTATTCCAACTGGAGTCACTATCAATAGAGTCCATGAATGATTCTTACGCCATTATTCTTCCCCCAAATTTCTTAAAGGTGGTAATATCATCCAATTAGATGTCCTGATAATTCAAAAGAATGTTTTGGTGAATTATAGTCTAAATTTAATAAAATCTCAGCCTATTTCTCGCGGATTTTGGTCATTTGGAGGAATGGTTTTACTCCTTGCATTCAGCCAAAAACCTCTGATAAAGTAAATGAGGGAACCCCGTAACCCTGGTGGAATTGGCGTGCTGATGCAGAAGACCGCCCACACCCTATCTTGAATTTGGTTCAAGTTTTTAAGTAAAAACAACTTCTTTTATGGACCCTGTAGGGGGTTCAGGGGGCGAAAATATTTTCTCTACCAATCAACAGCTAGGAAATCAGGTAATAAGCTGAGGTGACAACCTTTTCTAAAGAAATGATTGGATTAAATATATTAAAACATTGCCACATGGATTCATCATGCCTGCCACTGGCCCATCACTCAAAAGTAAGTCAAGTCGAGGTGAAAAGTCTTCTAAGAGTTCTGATAGGCTATATCATTATTTGCCAAAATTGAGCCATTCTCTGCCTAAATTTGATTCTGATTATCTCACTATTAGCACTCAATTTACTTTAAATACTATGAGCTGACATTCTAATATGGGGATCGTTTTTTGTCTCTGTTTTGCTATTAATAAAAAGTTTGATATATTTAAAAGTTAACTTGTTATATTCTAGAAAAAAATATTCTGCCCTGGATAAAAGCTGTATTATTCCCATCACTGCGAGGTTATTGAAATCCTGTGCCAACAGCACTAGTGAGCACAAATATCGCCAGGTTTAATATTGATAGTTTAATGAGATTACAAGCAATAGGACTCCAGCACTTTATAAAGATTTTCTTAAAGCTAAAGGTGGATAATATAGCATATATTAGACTAGCATTCTTTTTATCTTGACTAGCTATTTATTGTAGTAGAAAGTTATCAGGTATCTTGATTAGCCTCTTATCAAGGGTAAAAAGTCGAATAACTCACTGATCTATTCAACTTATGGCTAACTAAAGACCAGTCAGGTATCACGCCAGAGGGCTTATCAATGTTTTGGCTCTACAGATTTTAATGTATAAATTTTGTTAAGTTTTATAGCTGCTTTCAAGCTCGAAAGTTTGTTAAACAAGCATGATCTAAAAGTGTTTATAGTAAACATACTTACAAACTCATAGGATAACCAGTTTAACAAAAACTTATTTATAGCCTTTGAGGCTAAAAGTTTTTTGACTCAAAGGTTATAAAAATGATTGATTCAATAGCTAGTTTGCTCATAGAGACAGAAAGCTTTACTTTTCTTTTACAAAATAGGTAGTTGCGAAAATTAAACTTAGAGTTAACAAAGGTAGATAAACTTCTTTCCTTTTACATGTTGATATATTTTACATAATCTTTTAAAAAAGCTTAAAATAACTGTAAAATGTCTAAAACATAATTACTTAATATACACCAAACTTAATATTAAATCTATGTGGCACTAAAATTTTAAACTGATATTATACTTAGATGAAATTGGCGGAATGGATAAATGTAAAAGTTTGGGATGTGCGAGCAGATAGAATAAGTCCAGTGTATTAAGAGAGAGCAAAGGAAAAAAATGATGTAGATCTCCTTCTTACCATAAAGACTTCCCAATATTGATTTCCCTATCACTTTTTAGTATACTATACATAATGCTAAGCTTAAAAATAAATGTTCTAAATATCACTCCTTCACCCACCAGCTCATTCACCTGTCAACTATCTGTATAAAAGCGTACCATATGGCAAAGTGTAAATATAACCACCACCATGGTTAATATTTATTTAAAAAATATTTACTAGTTATTTAGCAAATGTCAATATGTTAAAAATCTAATTTTAAATTAGTATCAGTCACTCATATGCTGATACCAATGTCCCTAGCGCGTGATGTCTTCTATATGTGGGAAGTGTTGCCAACTCTAAGCTTGATTAGTACACTCATACTAACTATCATCCTATGGACAGTATATACATCAACTTTAGACATTAGCTTTATTAACCAAACATAAACGGTAGTTGTATATCGTCACTACAATTTAAACAATTTTTATCTTAGCTTTATATAAACCTTAACAATAGCTAGCTAAAAAACTAATTGGCTTCATAAACCTTATCTCACGAATTCATACTAGAATCAACGGTGTACTTTAATAGACATCAATATTTTATGTAGGTCAAGGAAGTTGAGATATGATAAAGACGTTATTATCAAATATGGATACCCCCTTGATTAAAAGGTTATAAAATCTAAAATACAAACTTATACTAATATCTGAGTGGCGGTTGATATTCTGAATCTTAAACCCATATCACAGATAACAAAAGTTTAACCTATGTAAGTAAGATTAACACATTAAAACTTATAACCAAGTAACTTGATTAGCGAAAGAGTATCTTTTCAAAAACTTTACCTTTACCTCAAATAGAGTAGGCTTGGCCTTGAGGTCAATGGTACTGGATACCACTATTTATTTGGTTTTTAGTAACATGTGGACTCTATAATTTTCTTTAGTCCTGCATACAGTCATTCAATTCTAATTAATGAGGAGTATAGGGTTTAACATATGGTACCTAAGTGGTTATTCTGCTTGCCCTTTAACTTTAAGCTCTTTTTAGGTGTTAAGTTTACAGTTAACTTTGGAACTAGGTTTAACCTAACATCTAATATACCTCTCGTTGTACCAGTTTAAGGTACTCTTGGTAAACTCTTGATTAAGAACCCTGGCTTGAGCTATATTTTCTGTTAGTAACTTACCCAATACTTTAACTTGGATTTATCTTTAGATATAGTTTTATCATTCCTAAACTTTACACGCTAGAACCCTTTAATTGAGGCCTTTTACTTAAGAAGATTAGCACCGGAACCTCAATAACCAGAATCTGAAAGAGGTTGTGCCACTGATCCTTTCTCATAATTTTCATTCTCTTAAGCATTTATCCCATCTTTTAAGTTATCCATGACAAATAAATTATATGGGTAAATTGCCAGATTGACAAAACGTAACCAAAAAACTTTGCTCAAAACGGCATATTACCAAGGTCTCCAGGTATAAGATAACCAAGCCTCAGACAATTGCCATGTCAACCTCAGGAGAAAAATTTTTTGGGCGAGAATAGTCCAAATTTATTAATACAAAATTGCCTACCTCTCAGCAAAACGATTTGACTCAGAGTAATTGTTTTACTTCTCGCCTTACATTGACCAGGGCAGATCAAGCTGCCCTTGTCACTTTTGAACCTTGGCGGAATACCCCACCTGAGTTGGAGGGTTGCCCAAGAACTAGTGCCAATTCAGTGTTTTCCTATCAAAAACCACCCCCTTTTATAGGCTTGAGGGGGGTCGCAAAGAGGTAAGAAATTCTACCCACCATTCACAGCCTGAAGATGGTGGAGATTGGCTGTTAGAAGCTTGTTTGTAATAAAAATGATTGGGTGCAATATAAATCATTTCCCCACGGTTCTATCCTACCTGCAGTGGACCAATCATATAAGATCAATCCTAGACTAGGTGAGGAGAATTTTTGGAGTGCTGATCAGACAGATTGTTAAGTTTATTAGCCTCAACGTCTCGCCTATATTGATTTTATTCAAATCCCATTATTAGCCTTTAATGAACCTAAAACTAGAGAAAGGCATCTAATAAAGGATCGTTTAACACTCAAGCTGAAACTTGGAAAAAATTATAATATATCATTTATAGTTTTAAGTATAAATCCACCAATTTAGTTGGCAAAATAGATAAAAAACATGTTTTTTGTGGAAATCATGCTCAACCTCAGCACCTTCAAGCATTAGCTAGCAGGATTCCACAAAGTGGCTCTCACCACATGGGGGCATCCTGTACATCATAAGTTTAAATATCATCAAAATGGAGGGCGTTCCTACTGTAAGCGTTACCTATGGGTGAGAAACGGAGATGGGGCAGAAGATGACCATATGAATAGCCACCAAACCATATCTTTTGAAGAAGAACAGTTTAAATGGATCAATATACCAAAGTCCCACCACCTAACTTGGCCTGCAGCTGAAGTATTGAGTGACCTAACTCACAGCATATTAACCCTGGAGACATCTTTACATGAAAGAGGTACTTCTGAAGAGGACCGTCTGATGTACCTCTATGAGACTCAAACCCTTTCAGAAACCTATAATCAGCTTACAAACTTGACTGCCTATGTCCGCAAGTTTGCCCATCCCAGTATGTTCCACATAATTTACCTGTTAGGTGTCCATCATGAGGAGTTTCACCTTCACTTGGAAAACGATGATGCTCTAAGATTAGCTTATAATAATTTATACAATCTGACCTCTGACATATTGGAACAGCGCAATCTGGTGTAGAGGCAAACCGCAATTTCATCATTCAGTTGCATGAGCGGCTCACCACCATGGATGCTGGCGTAGTGAAGTATGTAAAAGAGGCTGTGGAGATCTTTCAGGATGAGTTGAATGCATCCGCTGCTAGCACCCGCTCTCTACTTGAGGAGTTCTCCAAGGAACTTGAAAATCATGAAGAGCAAACTCATAGCGAACTTTTGGTGCATGTGTCCACCCCCCAATCTGAGGATGACCAACGTGAATCTGCAGTGGAGCAGAGACTAGTCCAAGCTTGTCCCATGTTGAAGAACTCGAATGGCGTCTGTTGCAAGAACCTTATAAGGCTACCCCGCTCTAGAGGTCTAGGTTTCTCATATGGAGAAGGAGTTATCCCTTAAATCCTTTCTTGAGAAACCCAAGCATTTAGCCCATGGGTCAGCGAATGTGAAAAAGAAGCTCAGGTGGTCAAGACCTCTTTTGAAGGGCCCATATTGTTGAAGGATGTACATATTAAGTTGATGCAGGTTGAGCATAATTATGAACAGTTTAAGGGTGATGTACATTTTCAAAGCTTCCACCTATCTGACATTGAAGGGTGTAAGCAGATGAAAGAGGATCTTAAAAAGCGCGTGGGGGTGAGTTGGAAGTTGACCAACAAAACTTAAGCTCCCTTGTGTTACAACTCCAATCATAAGTCAATACGCTGGAGAGTCAGTTAAGGAACTGTAAACTCATAATCTGGGGACAGAAGTCAGAATAACTTTATGTACAACCAGTCAAGAGAGTGCCTGTAACTCTCCTGTTCCAAGTGATGTGGTGCGTGACTCACAGTCACACTACCAGGGAACTAATCGTCAGTATAATGGTGAGCATAGTTCAACAGAGGGTGCTAGAGCTAAAGTAACACATGACAAGGTTGTTTAACGCGGTATAAATTAGTAAATAGCTAGCAAACAACAAGATTTGGGTGGATCCAAAAGGGGGTCCATATCCAAGCGGTGATCTTGTCTGGAGTGCTTGGGTGCCTCAGCATGGGGGGCCAGGGCGGCCCAGCGGTACAACAGATGTAGTAGTTAAATTTGTGCAATTAAAATGGCTAACGTTAATAGAGACCTCCCTGAAGAAGTCTGTGCTCAGGTTAGCCCAAATTAACGTATAAAAAACGTGAACTAATGGAATTTATTTAATAAGGAAGACAACCAACGAGGAATTTTAAACTTGAGAACCATACTTTAAGTAAGGGGAGGCGAGTCATCAATTGTGGAAAATAATTTTAGCCTAAAAAAACCAATTAGTGCACCCTACCATCAGCCAAGGTACTGTAGCTCAAAATTGAGCAAACTTAAGTGATTAATTGCAAACTGAGCCATCCCAATCTAGAAGTGTTAAAGATTGAATTGGTTTTTGAACCCCCATTCCCTGAGCAACTGAACTGAACCGTCGTAGACAATGATATAACTCATCCATTTTAATGCTGCTGCCATAATATAGGGCTGGGCACCATGAACATCCCCTGTACCAACCTAGGCATGTCTGGACTGCACCCAGAGTTATTACAAGTTGTGCTTTAAGTCAGGGAGGTCCTGCAGCTTGACCTTTTTGGACTCCTGACGTCCAGCCTTGTCTTGGCAGTTAATCCCCTCAATGATTTCATGTAAACATGACATTACCAACTCTTTTTTTGGGCTCCACACACCCCCTCCAGGGGCATTCTCCAAGGAAAAGTTCTTGTGGGAAGGGGCAAATTTCATGGCAGCGACGACTTTCTTGGACTTAGGTCCTGCAGCTTTAGGAAACGCTGATGGAATACTTCGATCAAGTCTTGGGCATGGGCGCAGTCATGCGCTGAGACCAAACTGTTCTCCGCTGCATCAAATCCCTTCCAGGATACAATATACTCAAGTCTTCTTCTTACCTGACGGGAGTCTACTATCTCCTCCACTTCCCACTCTGGCGCTCCATCCATGAGATAAGCCTCAGGAGTCTCTGGTGGGGGGCCCTCAAACAACGTAAGCTTACTTTTATGGAAGACTGAAAAGATTCAAAACGAGGGGAGAGATCCAACTGGCTTGAGGTATGGCTTACCTTTCTAATAACGCGTTAAGGCCCAATCCTCTTTGGTCCCAGTTTTTTGAATGGTTGCTTAATTGAAATGCTTTTAGGGTCCAGCATCACGAGATCTCCTTCCTCGTATGCTGGACCAACTCATCTCTTACTATCAGCGTTATCTTTATAAGTTTGCATGGCCGCATCCAAACTGGTGTTCACCCCCTGGTGTACTTTCTTAATTGTCTTCGCAAAGTTACCACAGCTTCCACCTTGGATCCACAACTGGGCTACATTTTGAAGGCGAGATTGAAGTCATAGTTGGAGAAAAAGGGGGAACAACTGGTTGAGGCATGCTGGGCGTTGTTATAGCTGAATTGGGCCATGGGGGATGGAAAACTCAATCTGAATGATCTGCGGCAGTGTAACACCCAGGAACTGTTATAGGCACTGGTTCACTTGCTCAATCTGCCCATCTGATTGGGGGTGATAATCAGTTGAACGGCAGGGACAGATCTTAAGAGTCTTACACAACTCTTAGAAGACAGAAGTAAACTGGGCCCCCAATCACTAATTATCTCTTGGGGGACCCCATGAAGAGCAAAAACGTGTGATAAGAAAATCCTGGACATCTCTGCCGTGGTTACTGTAGTTCTACAAGGGATAAAGTGGGCAAACTTTGTAAACCAGTCCACCACTACCATGATGGCGTTATAGCCTTCAAAAGCTGGTAACTCCATACTAGGATCCACTGATAAGGAAGTCCAAGGCCCTTCAGTCTTTTGAACTGGCACCAACAACCCTGCAAGGGGCTGGCGATTTGGCTTCATTTGGTTACAGACTAGACACACTTTATAATACCAGGCTACCTGCGCGGCTAATCCCTTCCAATTATAAGTGCGGCGGATAAGCTCAAGGGTCTTTGCTTTTCCAGGGTGACCAACAGAGATCCCATCATGATCCCAGATAATTATAGGCGAAGGGTCCTTCTGGAACACAGAGGTGTCCCTGAAACTGCACCAACTTGTCCTTAACGTGATATCCCAGGGTAATTTCTTCCCGATTTAATCTGCTCTTAGTGAGGACCATAGTATACTCAGCTGACAACAGCTGTGAAAGGTCTACCTTTCTGAACATACCATATTCCTCCACATTTTCCAGAGGAGCAAGCTCTGGCACGTGGGCCAAGGGAAAGGGAAGTTGAGACACAATCTTACCTGGTAGAATCATCAAGTGTGTATTATGCACCTCTACTTCCTTAGTATTGGGAGCTAGTGCAGGGTTGCGGCTCAAAGCATCCGCCAAACCATTCTACTTACCCTTAGTAAACTCATAAGAAAACACAAATTAGGCTAGGGTCTTATTCCAGAAAGTTTGCCGTGGGGTTAAGACATGAGTTGAGTGGTAGTATAACAAGACATGGTGATCTGTACATACGTGGAAGGGTTGGGATGAGCCATGAAAATGATGACTCCAATAAGTCAGCACCTCAACCACTGCTAATAACTCTTTGTCATATATATGGCGTAGTTTAACTCTGGCATGGACGTCTTCCTGGAAAAATATCCCACCGGATGCTCAACTCCATCTACACCTACTTGTAATATGACTGCCGCTATGGCGAAGTTGGAGGCAACAGAAGCCACAATAAACTCCTTTGTAATGTTTAAATGGTGAAGGATGGACGTGGACAACAGGGTGCACTTTACCGCTTGGAAGGCATCCTGCAAGGTCGGGGACCACTGGAGCACTTTTGCCCCACTCGCCTTATACAGGGGCGCCACCACTTCAGACAGAATTGGTGTGAATTTCTTAAGGAACGTACACGTCCCCAAAAAACTCCTCAATTCCTTAATTGAAGTTGGGGTGGGCCTCTCACGAATCACCTTCTCCTTGTCCAGTGTTATCATGTGTCCTTGGTCAAACATGACGTTGTCCAGGAAAGTGACCTGGGACTTAAAGAACTCACACTTACTGATTTTCAACGTGAGGTTAGCTGCCTTTAATTTCTCCACCACTTACTGCAAGTGTATAGCATGGGACTCATGATTGGGTGAAAACGCCTGGATATCATCCATGTAAGTCCTCGCGCACACACCCAGAAGGTCCCCAAAGCTCCATCTATATGGCGTTGAAAGATAGCTGGGGCGTTTTTCAGCCCAAAGGTCATAACTCAAAACTGGAAAATTCCTTTTTGGGTGCAGAACGCTGTTAGCCACTCCTGGCCTTTCTTAATCAAGATATGATTAAATAATTTAGTCAGTACAGTTTGGAGAAGATTTTTGCCTTCTCCACATAGCGAGAATTCTGAGAATCCAAAGGGATTGGATGCAAGTCTGGTACTGTGACATTGATGAGATTCCCATAGTCTACATGGGCGTAAGGTACCATCTGATTTTTCTGCAAAGAGAAGTGGAGAGCACACTGTGGAAATTACGCTGAAGTATTGCTCCTTTAACTAACTGCTCTGTAACCCATACATCCAAGGCTGCTTCCTCCCATACAGTCAAAGGATAAATGGGAGAATATATATGCACCAGATCAACGGTGAGCTTGAACTTACAATCAAACTCTGAATGAGCTGGTAGTACATTGGCTGAGGCTGCATCAAAGGAAGATTCCAAACCCTCCAAACAGGAAGGTAAAAGTGCCTCCTGAGAGGGCTTCAGCAATGGGGTAAGACTGAGAGTGTGGATATTGGGCCAATGGGGCAGATCGCCTGAGAGTTCGCTTCAGACAAAGAGACAACTAATTTGTGACAGTTCTTTAAAGTTAAGGACAAGGTATTTTCTTTCAAGTTGGTTCTGACGTCAAACTTTGCCACCAATGTACTCCCAAAATAATATGTACAAAAGGTTTTTGATAGCTTGGAAGCGGTCATCCAAATGGTATTTGCCAACTTGATAATCCACTAACCCCATTATTTTCAGAGTGGGAATACCTTGGGAAGCCCTTTCCCTAACCATACCACCTGGCAAGTAACCCAGATCAAGGTAGTCGTCTAGGTCATGGTCTATAAAATTTTCAGAGGCTCTGGTATCAATCAACATTGTTGTGCTGATTTTACCTGAAGGGGATGAAAGGGTAGCAGTCAACAAAGATATCCCAAATGATCTTTATTTAAGGCAGAAAACGCCAACACTTCACCATAAAAATCTTCTTTGGGCATAAGAATGCCTCCAGAGTATGTTTCCTCATCATATAATGGCAAGGGATAGTTGACCACTCTTACTACTGAGGTCACGTATCCTACCGTATCTTCCACAATTGCATAAAAAATTTTGTATTGCAAAGGTAACTCTTTTTCTACCGCTTGTGTTCTGCGGATCATGGTAGGGGTCAAGCGTTGGTTCTCTGGGGTGATTTGTATATTAAAATGGGTTCCAAATCAGAGCCATAAGAGTAGATATTTGTATCATTTTTATATAAGAAAGCATCGTTATAAAACGCTCTTTGGGCTAAGATCCTACGCCCATTTTAATGATGGGTTGTGCATCGTTATCCCAGGCTATCACCACCAGGCCCTTTGTTGATGATTCCATCTGCACCATACAAACATGGTGGCGAGAAAAAGTCTTTTTAAATATATTGTTTTGTTAAAGTTGGTGGAAAATCAGGGAATCATGACTCCTAGATCGCAAAGTGTCTGTATCCACCAGGTAAAAGTAAGAAGGGTGGTTACTTCCCAGTTAAGGTAGCAAGAATAATGCCAAGATGCTCCAACCATTGTCAAAATGAAAAGCAGTGGTGAGCTTCACTGTGGCTGTGACCAGCAGCTGGCGCACCCAATTCACACTTTGCGAAAGTCCCACACAGATAATTTTAGTGCATGTAAAAACGTTGACTGTTCTACTAATGTCAAGAGAGTGTCTGTAATTTTCCTGTTCCAAGCAAGGTGGTGCGCGGTGCACAGCCACACCTCCAGGGAACAAATTTTCAGTATGATGGTGAGCATAGCTACGCAGAGGGTGCTAGAGCTAAAGTAACACAGGGCAAGGATTTTCAACGTGGTATAGATTAATAAATAACTAGCAAACAGCAAGACTTAGGTGGACCCCAAAGGGGGGTCCATATCCAAGCAGTGATCTGGGCTGGAGTGTTTGGGTGCCTCAGTATTGAGGGGACCAGGGTGGCCCAGCGGTGCACCAAATGCATTAATTAAATTTATGCAAGTAAAACGGCTGAAATTGATTGAGACCTCTCTTAAGAGGTCCATGCACAGGTTAGACCAAGTTAAAATATAAAAAATGTAAACTAACGGGATTTAATATGGAAGACAACCAATGAGGAAAGTTGGTCTTAAGAACCATAATTTAAGCAAGGAGAGGCGAGTCGTGAATAGAAAATGTCACAAGCCTAAAAAAATAATTGGTGCACCCCACCATTAGCCAAGGCACTGTAGCTCGATATTGGAAAAACTCAAATGATTGATTGCAAGCTGAGCCATCCCAATTTAGAAATGTTAAAAATTGAATGGGTTTGAACACCCGTTCTCCAAGAAACTGAACCAAACCATTGTTGTTAAGGATATAACTCGTCCATTTTAACGCTGCTGCCATAACATAGGGCTGGGCATCATGCACTTCCCTGGACCAACCTTGGCATATCTGTCTTGCACTTATCGTTGGTCCAAGGTGTGCTTTAAGTCAGGAGGTCCCGCAGCTTGACCTTTTTGGACTCCTGACGTCCATTCTTGTCTTGGAAGTTAGTCCTCTCAATGATGTCATGTAAACATGATAAAACCGCCTTCCAAAAAGCCCGTCACCGCCATGAAAACCAGGATTGAAGTTATCCAAGGCCAGCTTAATCAGCTCTCCCACTTCTTTGATCAGTTAGGCCTTTTCTCAGAGACCACGGGACAAAATGCTCCTGTGGTCCATACCCTCACTGGGGGAGATCATGTTTCATTAAAACCAACTTTTTAAGGAAAAGTTCATCTCCAACAATAGTAGCATTGCTTCGTTTTTATACGTTTATGAAGCAGCTATGGAAGGGGCAACTGACCGTCAGAAGGACAAACATATCCTCTCTTGTTTGAGTCGCATGGCCCAAGATGTAAAGTTGCCTCATATGGATTACCTTAGCACTTGGTCTAAGGTTAAGGAGCGCTCATTGACAAGTTTGGAGCAAAACAAAGCTTAAGTATAAAGAAGCAAGTCTTCATGCGCATCAGCATAAGAAAATGAGAGTTAGTGGTTGCCTTTGTGGAATGGTTCTATATCAAAGTGCAGATGTTGTTAACGTCTAAAATGTTAAACTTGGACGACACTGTTGCTGCCATCTTGACTGAGTTGGCTCTCATCATCCTCTGGTGATGCACACCACTTCAGTCAAACGCTATTTCTGCAACGTTCATGATAGAAAAGAGTTACTACTAGATGTCACCGACTTCCACAAACTTGAAGATTCTCATGAAGTAGTATCTAAACCCCGCGTTCTTGCCATTGTGGACCAAAAGCCCAAGCCCTGGGTCTAGGCTATTGAAGACCAAAAGGAGACCCTTAAATCATGGGCCTGGAGGATTAAAAACAAAAGCCAAGTATTCTGAACATCTCCAGTGTGCCTACTGCAACAAGTTTGGGCTTTATGAGACTAAGTGCTGGAAGAATAAAGCTGACATTGAGGAGCAGGGAAAAGAGATGTTGGCGTAGGGATAGTCACCCCTATTGCTTACAATTATCCTGTTACTGAATCCCCTACCTTGATTATTTAATTTCCCTTTGTTGAGAATACCCCCAGGGACGAATCTGAAGTGGGTTACAAGGATGTTGGTTACTACGTACTAGGAGTACCCGCTGAAGTGGAGGTTCCTGATCTTTTGAACGCTGGAGAAGTAGACAAGATCACCATACCTGAGGAAACGTACCTTAGCCAAGTTTTAGGGTGTCCTGTGGTTATTGACACCACCAGTGATGCTGATCAGCTTCTAGATGGCTTGATTAGACCTTTTCAGTAGGTCCATACCATGAAATCCATCCTGTAAAAATACCATGAGATCGCTCATAAACTAATCTCCACCTTTTGGCTCAAGGAGGTCTTGGCTCTGTCTCCAAGCTTTAAATTAACACTCATTAAGGTGGAACTGGTGATTCAAAAAGTCCAGTTGATTGCCATACTGGATACTGGCACCCCAGTGAACATAATCTCCTTCAAGCTAATCAAAAAGATCAATCTGGCGCCTGAATTAGAATACAATCAAGAATTTGAAACCGCAGGCCCAAACAACTTGTGCCATTGGGGCATACTCATCCATTCCCATTCACACTGGGAAAATCATCTTATTGGCCCAAATAGTGGCCTTGTACAACAACACTTATGATAAGCTCATAGGTATCCAGTTTATGATTTAGTATGATAAGATAATCAAAATGAAGCAAGGTTTCCTCTCATTACTCAACTATAAAGTCCCTTTTGTCTTATACTAATAAAGATCCCAGCAAGAATGAATATTCTTGCCTGGTTGAAAACCCGTTTTCAGCTTTTCCTTTGCATTATACCACCTCTGAGCAAAAGAAAAAGGAAAAATTACCCAATTTAGTGGATGATAGAGATTGTGCTCCTTTCTATGCTTCAGACGAGATAGTTATTAAGCCTGGTTAACTACAAGAGATTGACACAAAGAAGCACTACAAATCCCACACCACTGCTTGTTGAACCTCTGAAGTCTTGAAGGCGTTAGCCCCTTGGAACCTCAGGTATTGCCTGGTATACTAGGCCCAGCCTACCAGAGGCCTATTACTATTTTTTGGGGAACCTCACTGGCAAAGACATGATTTTAAGAAAACACCAGGAGATTATCAGAAGCTTATTGGTTCCCATAGTGGACATTGAGAGTATTCACTACATTGGCTCTATGATGGATTTGGGCTTGCCAACGGATAACATTTATGTACCTTACCCGATGTTCATATGTCAGATGAGCTGAGCCCAGATGAACCTGACAAAGTCCACACTTTATTGGAATGATATAGCAGCATATTCTCCATATTGGAGACCAACTATGATTATATGAAGGACTAAAGCCACTACACTTATGTGGGGGATGCCCATCCCATCTAGTTAAAACCTTATTGCAAATTAAAAGTGGAAGAACAGCAGATGAGGACTGAGCTCAAGAAGTTACTAAATGCGTGGTTACTAGTTCCTTCACAAAGCTTTGGTCTTCCGCCCTTTGCTAATTAACAATAACAGAGGTCATCAGTTAGTCATGGACTACCACAAATTAAATAACCTCATGAAAAAGGATAGCTATCCCATACCCCACATTGACAAAGCTCTGACACAACTTTCCGGATCTAACTTCCCTGCGATGGACTTGGCTAGCAGCTATTAGCAAATGGACTTTTCTTCCCAAGACCAAAAGAAATGAGCTCTTATTTGCAGCGAGGGCCTCTTCCAACCTACCCAATTATCTCGAGGGTTGTGCAACGCCCCTGCAACTTTCCAGCGTGCCAGGTATCGCATTTTGCAGGCTTTATAGTTAAGTTGTGCCATTGTCTATCTTGATGACATCACAGTGTTATCTAATAACTTCACCAAAAATCTCACTCACCTGAAGGCGGTGACTCAACGCTTACATGAGTCAAGTATCAAGTTAAATCCCTCAAAGTGCACCTTCTTGCAGAATAAAGTAGATTTTCTAGGACATGCCATCTCTCAGGAAGGAATCCAACCTTTACAGGATAGGGTTAAAGCATTTGAAAATGCTTTCTAAAAATCTATGAGATATTCAGGTATTTCTAGGGATGATGGGGTTTCATTGTCAGTTCATCCCCAAGTTTGCCCAGCCAGCGAGCCCCTTGCCCGCCTATTGACAAAAAACATCCCTTTCCATTGGGGTGCCAAACAAAAGGCCGCTTTTGAGATGATGAAGCAACTGCTGTAACAACGGCCTATCCTGAGGCACCCAGATTTTGGCAAACCCTTCATCTTGTTTACTGACGCTTCATACTATGCTGTTGGGCCATCTTGGCTCAATTGGATGAAAAAGGTATAGCGCATCATGTATCCTACTTCAGCAAATGCAGTTCAAGGTGGAGTGCAATTACAGTGTCACGAAGAAGGAGTGCTTTGCCATTTTGTTAGCTGTGAAGCACTACCGCCCTTTCCTGTATGGGACTACTTTTGCTGCGGTTACTTACAACGCTTCTTTGAAATGGTTACAGAACATGAAGGATACTACTGGCTGGTTAGCGTGCTGGGATCTAAAACTCCAGCATTATGACTTGAAGATTGAATATAGTGCTGGAACCCACCACATGAATGTTGCTGGGTTAACTTGGCTGCCAGTCCTGCATTTGGATAATAGTGAGGCAGAGTTTATATGACCTCTTAATGACCTCAAATGATGGGAGGAGGATGATGAGCCTGTCCAGAAAATGTTAACACAGCACTCCCACAACACCAAAGTGGAGAGCAGGAAGTTATTTAAGCAGGTGGGGACAAAGTGGTTGCCCTATTTACGGCCCTCAGGACGTGTACCTGCTATGATGGAAGCTCACCCTACCCTTAGATCATAGGGGAGCAAAGAAAGCCTATTAGTGGATTAGGGAGTGGTACCATTGGGAAGGAATATTGGAAAATGTTGTTGAAGTTTTTGAAGCCTGCATCACCTGTAGGAAGCAGTCTAGTTTTGAGACTAGATACCAATATCAGCCAATTACCCCCTAACAACCTTTCCATACCATCAGCCTAGATGGGGTAGGTCCCCTCCCACAGACTACCAGTGGTAATATATATATATCCTAACAGGTATTGGCCACTTTACTAAGTATTTTAAAGCTGTGGCTCCCCAAGCCCAAAAAAAAGGCCACTGCAATGCTCTTACATCAAAACATCTTCACATGCCATGGCTGCCCCCAAGTGCTACTCTGCAACAATGGTAAGAACTTACCTCCAGTGTAGTCAAGATCCTGGCTACCTCCATGGGAGCCCAACAACACTTCTCAGCCCCATACAATCCCTCTACCAATGGACTGTGGAGAGAGCCAGTAGAACCTTGATCTCAATTAATCAAAAAATGGCATCTTCTGATCCACTTCACTGGTATCAATTCCTACCCAAAACTCTTATGGACTTCCAGATTGGTTATTACTGGATCTTGAAATGGCTCCATTCCATGTTCTGTATAGGTGGGAACCAGGGATACCTGCTGTTATAAAATTGGCGGTATTCAATAGACACGCCGACAGATTTTGCACAGGGTTTGACCCACTGAGCAATCAGGACCAACAATATGATGATTGTTGCCCTCGAAACAACATAATAAACTTCAAATAAATATGGATAACTTGCTCCCACAACTCTCTTTTATTTGATATAATAAATACAGCGGATTCTCGCTGTGCCACATACTCTAAACTTACTTAACCACTTCCTTCACTTAATCATCTCATCTTGCTTATATTGTAGTGACTCCAGATGCTACTGCTTCTATGGCTTATAATTTGATTCGCCATATCTCATTGGCTCTGCCAATTCTTTATTTGGTAATTTCCCAATCACTTAATCTGAGACAATTTCCCAACAACCCAATATTGCCTCATTTCAAGGAACTTAAATTACTATTACTCATATCCAATCTCAGCAGATTCCATCCGTTCTACCATAATGACTAGGGTTTATTGTCCAGTCATATTGGAATAACAACATTACCCCATCCTTGACTGGATGATAAGGATCCTATTGCTTATACTCCCAGAGAACTTCGCATGCACTCAGTTGATGATCTGACCACTAGCGGGGTCCTTGATAGTATATGCATCTATACCTGTCTTTTCAATGACATCGAATGGCCTAATCCAGATACTGGCCCGCTTGTGTTTCCAGCTAAACCCATGTTTATCATAGAATAGGACCATGCCTCCATCGTTGAACTGTGCTAAGCCACTCCGCCGTACCTGATTGGCAGCCTGGTTTTTGATTATCTTAGCTAAGCTGAAAGAGTATGCTTCAGTTTGTAATTTAATCAGCGTGTTTGTTAGAATGATCAAATAGCATTGTGGATCCATTCTGCCAGTATCCTCTACACAGGCATATAAGAGGGCGGTCAGAGCAGGTGCCATCCATAAAGCAATTGGAATGGGCTTTTCCCCATGGCTGAATGATAACTAATATTATAAGCAAAGTTGGCTGTGGACAAAAGGGAGCTCCAATCTGAGGGATAATCTGCTACTAATTTATGGAGTATGTTCACTAAAGTCCCATTGACCTGCTCCACCATTCCATTAGATTCAGGGTGGTATGAGGTTGTCAAAGCCCCTTGGATGACCATTAGCTTGTTAAGCTTTGGAAGAATTGTGAAGTGAGGTTAGTTCCATTGTCAGTAAGGATGAACTGAGGACAACCATGTTGCTGAATTATACACTCCATAACAAACTTGGCCACCGTTAGCGCCCCCAAATCACAAATTTGTTTCACTTCAACCCACCTGATCAAGTGGTCAATTGCTTCCAGGATATATTTGGACCAGTTTTCCCCTGTTGGTAAGGGACCCACAACATCAATCAAAATGGTGTGCCAGGTGAAGTTCAGCTTCACTAACCAGTATGAAGTCTTTTGGCAGAACAGCTTTTCCACTTGGCACTTGTGACGGTTGAGGTCTATCCTCAGCATCACATTGCCCTGATCTTTGGTAAGACAGGGCAGGCTGTGTCTGTATGTATGGAGGAGGAGGGGGCGTTGGTTCTGGCAAGGACGCCTAAGGGGCCAGAGCTTGGAGTAGGCCAAGGAGCAAGATGGGCGTCCAAGTTGGAACAAAACGGAAAACGAGTAAAATGGGTAGTTTCGAGATTTGATTTGGATTTGAATTGAGAATGGAATGAAATGGGTGCTTGGGAGTTTCACAGTTCGATTGGGATTTGAAATGGAACTGGCGCGGAACCGTTGAGGATCAGAACTGGCATGGAACCATTGAGTAAAGATTCTGCGATCCTGCTGTAAAGTTTACACCAAACATCATTCAAGTTGGCAATGGCACCATAAGCTTATAATATATTTTATTTTAGCTTTTAGCATGTGTATATAGGGAAGGAACTGGGAGCTGGAGGCTCCTCAGTTCTGTTTTCTATCAACTTGGCTAAATATTAAATAAAAGAACCTAGAATTCATATATTTATAATTTGGGTATTTTGAAGATATTGCCTAACTGCAGCCATGTTTGGCTTAAATCAACAAGAATTGGACTTTGAGAGTGAGCTTGGGAGGGCTATTGCCTCCCTCTATATCTTGTCTTGGAGTCAAGGCATGTTGCTGGGGTTAAGTATACTTGCAACTGTTTTCCAGGGGGTGCTTGTCCGACCTTGTGGCGCGCGCACCAGGAGAGTAGTATCAGGAGTCCTGTCAGCCCTATGGTCTTTAACATGGATCCTGTTGCCCAAATCATTTGTGGCTCATTGGAAGGAGCCAGTGCGTTACAGCACTGGTGACAGGATGAGATAGTGTCAAGCACATCAAAATTCATGCTTTCCCAGCAATACTGAGGCTGCAATAATTCCATGGTCTTACATACTCCACCATGTCCAACTGCTTGGTGTGCGCTCATAATAGGTGAGAGGTCGGAAGGCCTTGGGATATTCACAGTAGTGTCCTCTATCTGCTTATACAATTCCCCATTTTTCTGGAACGTATTGCCATTATCCCATCCAATACCTTGATGAATGGAGGCGGTTCATCGTCATACTTGCCGCTAAGCATCTTATCAAACATTATATCACTCAGATCCGCCATAACTGCAATCATGGTAATCTCAATAAACAATCAGCATTTGGTGTTTTGCTCTGGGTTGGTGAAGAATTTTGAAATTGTATGCCTGCAATTTAAGAGCCCATTGGGCCAGATGCCCTTCAGGGTCTTTAAGATTCTGTAACCAGCATAATGAGGCATGATCCATTACAAGTTTGAATTTTACCCCATGCAAATACACCCAGAATTGCTTATAGGTGTAGATCACTGCCAAGCACTCCCACTCAGTCATGGTATAATTGCGCTCATGGCTGTTCAAATTACAACTTCAGTATGCTATGG
Organism: Massospora cicadina; assembly: GCA_022478985.1. Lineage (NCBI taxonomy): Eukaryota > Fungi > Entomophthoromycota > Entomophthoromycetes > Entomophthorales > Entomophthoraceae > Massospora > Massospora cicadina. The sequence continues at coordinate 66,488 of JAKSZP010002813.1, read as the reverse complement.
GGTGCTTTTCTCCTTCCTCCTCTTTTTGGGATAGGACCGCCCATACAGCAGAAAGGGATGATCCATCTGAACAATGAACTCTTTTTTGAAATTGGGATAGCATAACACCGGTGCACTGGTTATGCCATTTGAAGTGTATCAAAAGCGCATTGCTGATGTTCCGCCCATTCAAACATAGTGTCCTTACTTAATAACTCAAATAGTGGCCCCTAATACAGCTGAAGTTAGGGATGAAGCGTCAGTAATATCTGAGCATTCCCAAAAAAATCTGTATATTCCGCTTGCTATTGGGTGGAGTCATTTTTACATATAGATTCCACCTTAGCTGGTTGAGGTTGCAGCCCTGTGGCATCAACCATGAACCCCAGATACTCCAGCTGGTCCTTAAAGAAGTGGCATTTCCAGGGTTTGATCTTGATGTTGGCCTCAGCAAGCCGGTGGAATACAGCTTCTAGATGGATGAGGTGTTCAGAGAAGGTTTTGGAGAAAACATCAATGTCATCAAGGTATATAAGGATGTACAACAGCTTTAGATCCCCAAGAATAGTATCCGTCGCCAGTTGAAACATAGCTGGGGCATTACACAGCCCTTGTGGCATTTTGGTCTGTTGTAAAAGACCTTTGGATGTGATTACAGCGCACTTTTCCTGCTCTGCCAGTAGCAACTCGATTTGCCAGTAGCATGAGATCAGATCCATATCTGAGAAGAACCAAGCCCCCCTAGCTGATCCAAAGCATCATCAATCCGCAGCAAGGGATAAGAGTCCTTTTTGGTGATGATGTTGAGCTTTTGGTAGTCTATTACTAGACGGTTGGTGCCATCCTTCTTTTTTACAGTCAGAATGGGCAAAGCCCACAGACTCTTGGATGGTTCAAGCATCCCTTGCGCTAATAGCTTGTCAATTTTCTTGGTTACTACTTCTTCTTCCACCCTTGATTAATGATCGGCCTTGACCTGATGGGAGGATGATCTCCAGTGTCCAGCCTATGAACCACCCCCTGCGCACATCCTAAATTGTGGTCAACAGCAAAAATATCTTTAAATTTTTGAAATAATGGCATTGCCCTATTCTTCTGTGGTTCTGACAGCCCCATTAATTTGTCACATGATACAACTGCCATTACATTGAGCTGTGGTTTGCAAGGCAGACCAAATTCCTCCAGAGACCCAAATTCATGAACCAAAAGAACTTCTCAATAGGGTTTAAGTGTAAATATGCCACTATTTGGTGGCGGCGGATTTGCAGTGGTACCATTTGTAGATTTGCAAGTAAAACTTTGATCTCCCCTTGCCTTGGCAATATAATGCCTGGGGCCACGTGGGGCTCAAGCTGTGATTGTTGATATGGCCCAATAACCTCCCTATAGAGTCCATCTGGAATTTCAATCACCAAGTCAGTGTTCACTATAACTTGATGCCCGGATGGAATAGATATAGGTCTGGCAGCTCTGAGTGGCAGCCCTTGATATTCATAAACCTGTTGGGGAAGGGCCTGAGTTTTGCCCTTTAACCAATGATAACGCACAGGGATCACTCCATCACTGTAAGCCAGATTGATATTCCCCATATGTACTGGATCGCTTGGCACTCCACTAGAGATGAATTAAATTGGGATTTCCTGACATATTATCTCAAAAGTCTCACCTGTCATATCAATGACAGCTATATAGTGTCGCAAGAAGGCAGTTCTAATTAGCAGATTGTAATTGCTATTTGGTAGTACTACAGCTGGAGCTACCATGACAATAGAACCAAACTGCAGTGGAAGTGCACTGTATGCTCCCTCAGAGACTGTATTTTCCGCTCCAGCAGTGCCATATACCATTCAGTGTTCCACATCCGGTTTTAATGTCAACCTGGCCACCAATTTGGTGGAGGCTATATTGACAGGGGCACTGGTATCTATGATGGCATGGACTCAGGTCTTAGCTACAGCCAGGTTGCAGTAAGTACATTCAGAGTAAGATGCATCTTGACTGTTTACAACAAGGGCATTTAAGAATCCCTGTTTCCAAGGAAACATGCAATACCCTTACGAATTATGGGGTATTTTATAATGGTTTTGACTAAAAGAGTGGCGCTTACTGCTTGCAAAAAAGGTGCATCCAAGGAGGGGTCTAACTTCTCAGGGATTACTTGGTTGAATATTTGGCAAGCATACGGTGCAACCTGCATCTGAGACCCCTCTTCTGCTATTGCTGCAGACTGCACTTGTGTCAAAACATTTACCCCCCAACCGGCTGCTGATATAAAACTGACTCATTGTTCAAGGGAACAACTGCTGAATATTCTAATTTGGGTTCAGGTGGGACATCTGGTATAACGGAGATAGAGAGTCCCTTCTCTATTCTGCTCTGACTTTTTCCTGGCTGTACTGTTCAGGCTGTACACAAGAGACCAGTTGATTAGGGCACCATCATGCCAGATGCCCTTGTCAACTTCATTTGAAACAGCTGAACTCATAGAGCCCATATCCCTGATTAATATGAAACAAGCCACGTCGAGATTTGGGCTGGAAGTGGTCAGCATAAAAAGTTTTAGGGTGATAGTTGGGCCATAGATGATAAGCAGGTATGGGGTGGATCTTTAACTGCTGAGGGTAACTTGGTGGAATGTGAACTGGACTAGCAGAGTTCCCCAAGTAAGATGATTCAGCAGTTATAGCAGGATTATTCCACTCAGTATTGGGTTGAGGGAAGTGGGCTGATATACGGTGCAAAAACTGAACAATTTTAAGCAATGGTACATCTTTATCCAATAGCGGGGCCATAATGTTATATAACTCATGGTATGGCTTTACAGCAGAAGACATTGCAATACATACGTCTGATTTGGATAAAATTCTGGTCCCAATTAGCACATGAGCTTTTGCCATAAATTGCTCAGCAAACGTGGTGAGGGTCTCATTCCGCTGAAACCTGATGGTCAAAAATTTGGCCTTCCGCTGTGACATTTTTGCAGTTCCGCTGAACAACCACAGCACCATCCCTTTGACTTCTTGGTATGCAATGGAACTGCGGGTAAGGTAACAGATGACTTGATCAGCACTTCTGACATCCAATGAAGAAAACAACAGTTTTACTCTGTCAATCTGAGACTCCTTCAGTTACAATTTCAAGTTTCTTAAAGACCCATAAATATTCCTTCACAATTGAATGGGGGCAGCTTAATGCAGCAAACCTCCTGGAGCAGCTCATCTTGTTTTTTCAGCACAGTTTTCAAAGCCAGTTTCAGTTCCACATAGGTAAATCACCCAGAGTGTTGAGTAAAACTTTTATCAACACAACATTGATGTGACATAGCTGACAACTGAGTTTTTATCATTTATAATTGATCAATGGGTCCCCTGTAGTGAGCACCACTGTTATAAAATTGGCGGTATTCAATAGAAACGCTGACAGATTTTGCACAGGGTTCAACCCACTGAGCAATTAGGACCAACAATATGATGATCGTTGCCCTCAAAACAACAGAATATATTTCAAAGAAATATGGAGCACTTGCTCCCACAACTCCTTTTTATTTAAAATAATAAATACAGCAGATAATTGCTGTGCTGCTTACTCTAAACTTACTTAACCACTTCATTCACTTGATCATCTTGTCTCACCTATATTGTAGTGACTTCAGATGCTACCGCTTCTATGGCTTAGTAATTTGATTTGCCACATCTCATTGGTTCTGTCAATTCTTTGTTTGTTAATTTTCCAATTACCTAATCTGAGATGATTTCCCAACAACCCAATATTGCCTCATTTTGAGGCACTCAAATTTCTATTACTCATAAATAATCTTGGCAGATTCCATCCATTCCACCATAATGAATTAGGGTTTATTGTCCAGTCATATTGGAATCATGACACCTGCCCTTTTAGCTAAAGATGAATCTCATCTAGAGTTAAGAAACCTGGGAGCCATGGGAAGATTGGCTCAGCGCATCATCCAGCTCCAATCTGAAGCCATGACCAAGCTAGCTGTAACAGTCAAGGTCCTATCTGACCGCCATATGGTCCTTATCTTTAGGGCTACCAATGAGAGTATGGAGAAGGAGTTCCAAAGTTCAGCCATGAGATTTAATCAAATTTAAGATGGTTCAGTTTGAAAATATGATATGAATAATAATTCCAATAATACATTTAAGTCCGATAGTCTGAATCTGGAGTTTGGATCTCATAAGCAGGCCAAAAGTTGGAAACTTTCAAGTTTGAAACCCCATTAGTACTAATTTAAGCTCAGGTTTTGAACAAGGCATTTTTTTAATTTTTTAAGCTTTTTTAAACCATGAGAGTGCCTAGCATTCTCCAGCACATATAATACAGGAAATCAAGTTAGATTCTCTAACTTCGTTTTCTCAATCCTGCAGACAAATAAACTAAAAGTTTAAGTTTATTTTTTATTTTTATTATATGCTTATTGTATGACAGGATCCAACATGTATGATGATAGTGAGTTGGCACAGGCTTTAGCTTCTCTCTATTCCTTGTCAACGGGACAAATTGTACTATTGTCAACCAGCATTCTGGCTACTATCCTACATGGTTCAATAACTGATCATGGCCTCAATACACATAGCAGGAAGTTTATCTCTTGTGTAGTCTCAGCTATATGGACTGCAACTTGGCTTCTTTTGCCAAATTCATTTGTTGCATACTGGAGAGAGCCTGTTTGTCACACTAGCTAGAACTATGATCAAAGAAGGACAGGCTACCAATGAGCTCTAGGCTATCTACCTTCCTTCCAAGTGTCTGGCCTGGTTCTGTATTATTATAACTACATGACTACTTGAAGTGGTAAGCTTGGGTCAATCTGGGAAAGCCCTTTCATCATTACCTACATGAGAGGTGCTGAGTAATCTATCAAATCCTTGGCTACAGGGATTATCATCCATTGGGTACATGGCTGCTTCCTTTGGCTCTGTTCTCCCCCACCCAATATTCCTGAGGGGTGATATCAGACAATTGCCATCTCAACTTTGGGAGAAGGATGGTTTGGGTGAGAATTGTCCAAATTTATTAAATACAAAATTGCCTACCTCTCATGAAGCAATTTGTCCTGGAGTAATCATTCACTCCTCGCCTTCCATTGATCAGGGCAGATTGAGCGACCTTGTCACCCCTGACCCTTGGTGGAATACCCCACCTGAGTTGGAGGGTTGCCCAAGCACTGGTGCCAATTTGGTGTTTTTCCTATCAAAAAACCACCCCCTTTTATAGGCTTGAGGGGGGTCATGAGGGGGAAAGAAACTTCACCCACCAACCATGAGCTGAAGCTGGTGGAGATTGGCTGCGAGAAGCTTAATTTTATTACAAATGATTGGGTGCAATATAAATCCTTACCCCATGGTTCTATCCCACCTGCGGTGGACCTAGCATAGGGTCAAAGATGAGGTGAGGAGAATTTATGGAGCGCTGATTGGTCAGATTGTTGAAACGTCTAAGCCTTGACATCTCACCTATACCGAGTTTAATTCGAATCCCATTATTAGCTTTGATGACCCTAAATACTAGGGAAAAGCATCTAATAAAGGATCGCGTATCACACCCAAGCCGTGTTTGGGAAAAATTTTAATATATCATTTATAGTTTTACATAGTGTAAGCCCACCAATTTAGTTGGCAAAATAAATAAAAAACCATCTGTGGAAACCATGCTGAATATCGGCACCTGCGAGCGTTAGCTAGCACGATTCCACACAAGCTATACTAAATAAGCTGGATTGGGTTAAGATATCCACCCCATCAAATCCATACCTATTCTATCCTAACCCAGCTAAGGATCTTGTAACTTAGCTTAAATGCAAGCTGTCTTCGAACAACCAATTGAAGGTAGCTTGCAATTCTATACAAAACTTAAAGTTCTGGGCCCCCTTTTAAATTTGCCACAACCACCGTCGGTAGGGTTAAGCCTTATCAAAAGCTTAACTTTTGGGACGATGCGGCTATGTCAAGGCTACTCCATTTTGATTACAATTGGTGTTATCTAATATGCAGGTTGTAATTCCACCTATGCGTAGCATCTTATATAAGCATTTTGCGTAGTTTAAAGTTTGTCAGATAGAAGGTCAGTTGCACGTGGTAGTAACCGCAGGGATTTAAAATAGCGGTATCTCAGTGTAAACCATGTTTGCACGGTAAGATATGTTTTGTTTGGCGTTGGCTTACGTTGTACTAGTGAGGCTTTTACATGGCTTTAACTTTGGATTCAAAGTCACCTCGTTATCTTGGTTGTAAAATCGATGCGAGGCTTGAAGGTACAAACTTCACCTCGCATTGCATACGACAACGGCCTCAACTATCTTAACTTTAATCATTTTGATCACTTCATGTGCAAACAAGAGCTGTTAATATAGCTCGACACGCCAACTAGAAATTTAGAAAGGTTATAAATTGCTGAAATCAGAAAACGAAAGCCATCCCAAAAGCCCAGTTGAGCTAAGCAGAAGACGAGGAGGCGTATAGATCCGAAATCGCATCGGACTCAGCCATCTCGGAGGGGGTTGCAGCTGGGGCAGGATGGGATAAGCGCTGGGGATGGAGTTGGATGGGAGCTAGAAGGGGTTCGACGCTAGGGCGGTCAGTAAACAAAGCTTTACACTTACCCAGAAAACGTAGCTTCGGCGGTCCACTTGGGAGTAAAGTTTAGATTGGTGGATGTTGAAGCGAGAAGCCTTCGAGACCCATAATAAACTCGGACTGAACTGGAGGGCCTTTGAGCATCGCATAGCTGAAGGATACGCACAGTAACCTTCTTGGAGGGGTTATCTTCAGTACCGCTTAAATAGAGATAAGGTTTGGTGAAGGCTTTTAGAGCAGCACGCAAGGGCTGTTCGTTGCGATAAACACGCACAGCACCCGATAGCGCACGATAGGGCAAATGGTGAGAATCCAAAACCAAAAAGGCCTTGCCAGTAATAGCAGGTTTGGACTTTAAGTGACGCCACTTGTCCTTAATCTGAAGCACGGTACGAGATTTAAGTGCGGGATGCTCAGCAATCTTGGCCCAGCCGCCACCCGCATTGCGCTCCACTTCAGTGCGCAAAGCAGCAAGCTCCACCTCTGACCAAGGCGTACAGGTGCGGACGCCTCGATTAGGCAAGTGAGTGACGGCACGCCACCGGTCCTTAATTTGGGTTGGGGTTCGTGATGCCAAGGTAGGGTCCTGAGCAATCCTAGCCCAAGAGCCCACCCCAAACTGCTCTACACCTTGTCGGACACTTTCGGTTTCCTTGAGCGTCCAAGGATGGATGGTTCGCTTTGAAGCTTTATGGACCTGGCCCATCTTGTACAAATTGCGCCATTTGTCTTTTAAGTGAACATTTGTCCGGCTGGGATGAATTGAATTCCCGGCCTGGGCTCGGATCGTAGCCCAGTTACCCACCCCATGCACAGCAGCAAGCCGCTCCAAAGCGATAACCTCAGAGGGCGACCATGGGAAGCGCTGGCGACGAAGACCAAAAGATGCTAAACTTGAAGCCAAACTCTTATTGCGTACGGATTTCCCAAAAAATGGGTTAATGCTTGATGGTGGTGATTTAGCTCTGTCAGCATAAGCAAGCCTAGCCTTTTTCCTTCTGTTGCACTTACGTTCCAGGTAGGCTGATATTTTTAAAGACGGGGTGATGTGAAGCGGAGGTGGTGGAAACCGAGCCCCATCGACATAGGCAAACCGAGCCCACTTTTGGGGGGCATTCGTCGGTTGGTTATCACATAAATCACTTCCCCTCGTGTATATGGGAGTGGGTAAAAGTATGGGGGAGCACGCCGATCTGGGCGTGGAATTTGGGCTTGATCGCTCCACCTCCTCAGCCGCCCCTAACGTTAAGTTTGTTTCGGTCGCGCTAATCTCAGCTGACAAGGCGTTTTTAAAAGATGCATCTACTCCCTCCTCAATGGGTGAGCCTTCTTTCGCTTCCGACGTTATCTCAGGGGTTTGACTTGCTTCAGGCAACGATGTTTTGGTTGCTGGAGAAGTTTCAGACGTGGGGACCATCTCGCTCATGGGCCTTTGGTTGGCTTTGTCTGGAAGCTTAGCTTTAATTGGTTCTTCATTCTCGAGGCTTCCCTCAGCTGTAACCGCCGCGTTTCCTTCGTATTCGGCCCCTGAGTAGACTTTCGCCCCAGACATAAAGGTTGAGCTTCCTGTAGGCCCAGGGCAAGTTTCTGTTTCGCTCACGGATATTAAGGTCTGTTTAAGTTCGCCGTCTGAGTTGGTTTCTGATTTGACAAAAGCTAGGCTCATTCCAAGCTCAGATCCGGTTCTAGAGGTGGGAGTTGCCTCGTTCGTTATTGGAGGGCTAAACTCGCGCCCCGCTTCGGAAACAGAGACACCCGTTACACTTGGGGATCCAAATTGATGGGATACTGGCTCCGTTTTCACGGGCAAATTAGCTTCAGTTATTGGACTCTTTTGAATTGGCGTTGAGATGGTTTGAAAAGGATCGGCATCAGATTCTGATTTGACGCGTATAACTCTGATGATGTATGCGAGCTGGGACTATTAAAATTGGAACGTGGCTTGCAATTCCCGACCCCCGACACGGGACCGCGCTGAGCATTACCCCAGCTAACCGCTTCGTGCCCCTCCATTTTCGGGCATGTGCGGCTTGGAAATAAGCAGGGAAAGGTATTTAAACTTACCTTGCGCCATTCGAAGCCTTTGGCGGCCCAACTATGCCGATAGAGCGCCTAAAGTTCCAAACCGGATTAAGTTAGCGGTTAAAAAAGGCTCAGGAGTAAAACTTGCAAAACGTACCTCCCACCAAGATCCGCCTTAAATGGGCTATTGGCCATCTTTTCCAAGATCTTTATGGGCTCTATTACAAGTATTAAACTTTAAAAGGATTTTATCAAGACCAAAAACTGCAAACTTAATTCCCATGTCAAAGTTTAGAGCCAAACGCTTGTAAATTTAATTAAACCTACTATTGTACAAGGTATTAAATTAAACTATAACGTAATAAGCATAACAACCAATAACCAAAAAAACCAAGCGTCACGAGCATAGCCGGCATGGTAACCCTTTCAAGTCCAAAAAAGTCGGCATAAACATGTTCCGATACCGGGAAGGCTAATAGGGTAAAGCTCACTTCTTATAAACTATAAATTTATGTGAAACTAAAAACGTTCCAAGAACCAAAAAAGCCTAACTCCAAGTTATGGCAATAATAATCGAATCCGGAAAATAAAATAAAAAAGTAACCGTAAACCAAATTTACAAAAAATAGAAGTTATAGTACAAAGTTAAACCTCGGAGAGAGCAAAAAACAAAGCCTTAGAAGTTATAGTCTAAGGTTATAAGCTATCGATAGGTTGACTACATTAAGCCTCTTATAATCCTTAAATTAAGGCTACTAGGCTTAGGATCGGATGGCTAATCCAAAGCTTTGAGCCAATTTATCTCGAGCGGTTCCGACAAGTTTAAAATAAAAAAAATACCACCTAAACATTTTTTATCGACCCGTGGCCACCTAAATTTTGTCAGTTGCGAAACTTTCATCAGAGTTCAAAAATCTGATCTTGCTTTAATTACCGATAATTTCGCTGTTACTAATTTTAATATTATCTTAATATATAATAATCAATAAAAAAGAGGGCAAAAAAGAACCGACTTCGAAAAATGCACTGAAAAAGTATGACATGATTGATAAAAATGCATTAAAAAGTATAAAATAATTGGTAAAAAGTATGAAATAATTGATAAAACCCTTTTTGAAGTTGGCGCCATATTTCAAATGACAGAATTTTGCTCACAAATACTAGAGCCCCATGTGGGGCAGTATAGCTCTAGATCTGATACTGTAGATTATTTATTTTTGAAGAGCTTATATCTGTATCACACGCAGTATCCCGAATTAATTTTTTAGCAAAAAGAACTTATATATACTCAGCGCTGTGTTCTCAGTTGCTTACAGTTTATACTTGGACCCGTTCCAATATAAGCTCTAATTTTTACTCATGAGCAAGGTTTTATAAATCAGTTTGAGATACAGCCCCAACTTCAAAAAAGGTTTGTCTTATTACATATGAAAGTAACTAACTAGTGCTTGAAACAAGTGCATTCAGAATTAGAAATAAACATGGTGCATCTAATTTTTCTTTCACTAATCTTTTATAATTTTGACTATTCTTTCCACTCAATCTCACTTTTGAGCAAATTTTATTATAAAAATTTTATTTTACCACCACCTCTAGCCACATCCATTTTCTAATAGATATCCTTGGGCCCACCTGTCAGGCAAACAGCAAGTTATTTTTAGATGGCCTGCCAGTTTAAGTGCTGAAGCACCCAAATGGCAAACCCAAATGCCAGTGGCGCTGCTGCTGGTACAACAGTTACAGAACTAGGAAGGAATTCTGCCATTGAGTGTCCATGATCCATGATCATGTATAGGCACCTAGCAAAATACCAGGTGAACATGACCATAAACCCTGAGGATTATTAGAATACAGGTGGAAAGGGTGGTTTAGTTTTAAGCATAAAAACTGGAATCAGGTAAAGGGTTTTTATTTTAAAGATAGATAGATAAAATTGACCAATGGTTTTCTCAGTGCAATGCAACCAATTAAATAGTGTTTGATTGGTAGTAATTCAAAGCAGGGATCAGGTCTCTTAAATTTGACCTAACCCAGCAAATTTTCAGGGGAGGGGGTGGATAATTTTAATTGAAACAGATATCAAAGAATTTGGCGGCAGGCTGAGTCACTATCAGTTTATTCATGAATGCCTGGACCTATACTCAATTTAATTTACATCAGTTGGTGTGACAGCATCTGCCCAATAGGCAATGGGAATTCCCCAGGACCACCCAACATAGGGGCAGTCCCAATTGGTTGGAAACAGGTTTGGGATAGCCAACCTGACCATGCCCAATCACTGGGGCATTTGTTCAGCCAAATAAGTTATATCAGCTGCAACTTTCAATTCTTGAACTAGGGGTTTCAAATTATTGCTGACAATCTCTGACAATTTTGAAGGAAATTTGGCAGTGGCAATCACCTCACTTGATGGCTTGATATCATGTGTGATTTCAGCCAATAATTCTCTTATTGTCTCTTTCCAAATATTGATTTTCTGATTATTAGGATTTATTCCCGTTGGTTTTAGACCTTTTGTCTTTAGTTTGATAATCTTGGCACAGATTTCCTCATTTGGTGGACAAGTTTGGCAGAGATGAGCATGGGTACTGGGGGAGTAATCTTTAGAGGGAGTGCTGTTACCCAGTGCTTGTCTGCCATGTGGGAGAGGTCACCCTGGGTGATGAGGGGTACAGCCATCCTCTTTGGACCCTTCTTATTTGGAAATGAGAAAATTTCCCAATTTACACAAAGGGGATGTTCCCCTGAACTTACACCACCATCTGCTGCTCCAGTGTGGGGCAGTGGTGCACCACCACCTAGTATTTTCTGCCCTGCAGGAAAACCTGTTTGGATGGGCTCAAATAGCCTGCTAACTTCTTCCAGCCAATTTGTCCCTCCATGGGACTTAGCACTCCACCTTGTGCATATTCACCTTTCATAGCCCCATCCTCTTGCCCTTTCTCATTCCAATATTCAATTTTGCATCCATGTCAACTATGTGCATTTAATCCTATATACTGACAAAGTAATAATCAAACCTGCCACCGCTGCCTTTGCACCAGATGGCTTTATTGATTTCTGCCCTTTTAAGGGATATATTGATATAGGCTTACAGTTGAAGGAGGAGAATAAAGCAAAAGCTTTGACTTCCCTAATTTACAAAAACATTTCCATTTCTACTACCTGTACTCCCTCCCTTCTGACACCACACTGGTGGTATCATTTGTATCCCTTCCATCTTACATCCCACCCCAAATCTTGTATGAACAGTTGATGGTGGGACTTATGGCTTATGGCACTCAACCTAACTTCATCTTCACTGTTCCCTCTGGTGAAGAGCACCTTGTTGCCCCTTGCACCACTTCCACTACAATCCCATACCACTCTACCATAGCCCATTAAGTTTCTCCATGATTGTATTGCAACAGCGCCATAGCATTTCTTTTGGGCTTGTGCTGATAATGGTCACCAAATTTGTCCCTTCTGTTTTGCATTTTGTAATGGACACAAAAAACTCCAGTTCTGACTGATGTCTAATTGAACAATACTTTGGTGCACCAACAGTTAACCAAAGCAGCGTAACCAAGTAGGGAGAGGTTTGGGGCACCAACAAGCAGCCAAACATTCACCTACTATTGGTTGGTTATGCCAAATCCTCTGAGGGATTTGTCCAAAACCAACCTACACAAAAACTTCTAGACTAGGGAAAAGACCAACAGGTAAGTGAGGTATGCAAACCTCAAAACAACCTTTATTTTATTCTGGATGATAAAATGACCCACCAACTAGAGCTCATCTGGGGAGCAACTGACAATGCTCCCCAGGAAAGGGACATGCTAGGGTGAAAATTGTGAAGTGAACTTCAGAATGGACAAGCACCTTATGAAGGCAGCGCTTTGGGGGCCTCACCCAAGTCATTGATTAGGCTTGTACAATCCTAATCTATAACTCAGCCAAGGCACAACCCAGCACCCAAAATGACCAAACCAAAAATCATTTTTTAAAACAAATTAAAAAAACATTTTAAAAGCGCTCTGACTCAGATTCAGAAAATCTGAATCCGAGTCAGAATGTAATGAATGAGACAAACTCATCTGTTACAGGTTTGACCATTCTAAAAAGTCCTACCATCCTGTCACTTCCTCTGATACAGCTTTTGAACCTTTTTAGCTTCATCTGAATGGGTATTTTGTTTCCCCCTCCCACTCCCCACACTAGCTCATGAGATCCAGCATGGAAAATCAGCCCCTACCAAAACCTCCAGCCACATTCACTCTCTCAAATTCAACCCAGCTAATCAGAATCAGGATTTTACCACCATTTGTACCCAAGCATCCACCCATTTACCCACTACCACCCACCCAAATTATGCCTCCACTATTCTCATAAACCAAAATCCTTGGGACCTATTGGACAAGGTTTTTTTGAAACAAGATAAATTTTCATAAATGAGGAAACTGGTGAAAATCTTGGCTTGAATGATTATGAATGGGGTTGAATTTTATAATTCTGCTTTTGAAAAAACCCTCTCCCCCAGATACTTTGCTCCTAAACCCAATGCCATCCCCTACCAAAGTGACCACCAGCTTGTCTTAGCAGCAGTAGCCTCACCTCATTGCCACCACCTCTGAAAAGCAGTGGTCCAATCAGTTGCTCAATTCCATAAAGTGCTGAGCACAATTGTCTTCCCCCTGCTTACCCCAAATTATCAAGTGAGGAAATTACCAAATTGATCAAAGATGCTATAGATGCTGTCTCACATGTTGCTAAACTAGCCACATTCAACCCAATTGCTAAAATCACCCATATAAATATAGCCAGTTTGGTCCAACTTCCAGATGCCCATCTTCAAGCTGAACATCATGTTGCAGAATTAGCTGAGGCTGTCTTTCAGGTCAATCTTGAGGAAAGCAACCAGTATTTCAACCACATCCAACCCCACCATGCTGATGCCCCAAGGCCATGGCTCTCCACTTTTGTCAATACTACAACCAGTGTGATTCTATCATGTGCAATAAGCCTGTAGAAGAGCTGCCTGACCCCCTCCCCTCTGCCATGGTGGGTTAGCAGTATTCTGCTACCCACCTGGCTAGAGGTTTTGCTTTGTTTGGTTGTTCCATTTGTTTGGTTCTTTTTGTTCAGAGTATTAGTAATGTCCATCCTCTGGTCAGCATAACTTGATAAATTTAATTTTTTCTAATATTCTGTATAAAATAGGGCTTAATGGACTTCACAAAAAGATGAGTATAATTCTCTAATAGTATTACTCATACTGAAGAGACCATGCTACCATTTCTAGTTATTATAGAAGGCTCAAGGTTTTTTGTTGCTGATGAACAGTCTATAAAAGTAACCATCAATTTTCAATCATTTACTAGTACCAGTGTTCTTTTAACAAACATTAATAATCAGAAGCTCTTTATTATTCTTGTCCCCATCTTCACAATGCAATACTAAAATGTATTAAACACCTTCTAATAGCTATAAATGCCTAACAAGATATAGTTGAATACCTTTAAAGGAGAGTTTTGACTGTATGTAATGAGATGGAGATAAGTGTTGATAAAAGCAATGGTTATTAGTATATAAATAAACTATTAACCTTTAATCTTCTTGAACCTTACTTAAGAATTGAGTAAACCAATAGTAAGAACTATACTTTTCATAAGCTTGGTCAAAGGAGGTCTTCAAGAAAAGTGAGTAAAGGTATTTGTCATCATATATTAGATTTTTAATAGAAATAAGTGCATAAAGCACCATCTGCTTTACTTGAAATTACTACTTTTTATTAGCCAAAATTTATTATCAAAACACTGATCCTTTGAGAGCATCTATTATGGAATTAGAAAAGAATGAAATTTATCTATTTTTATCTATTTAAAGTGGACATCTAATATGAATAAGCTAACTAGTAGACAAAACTTAAAAATCTAACTTGGATGATTAGAAAGATTTTACTGTACTTGTTTATATATATATATTAAGCGGTAAAAGCTGCGTTTATATTGGTAGCCTTTACAGTATCAATAAAGTCACTTGTAATGGAATATAAAGAATTTCATGATTCCTTGAAAGTAGATCTTTGAGGTATTAACAACTTCTTATTATCTTTATACACTCAAGTTTCTTTAATTAAATCAACCCAAACTGCTTTTCTACACCATAATCTTACCAAACAATGACAAGGTACAATAAAAGATATATAGATAAACCCGCTATTATAATTGCTACAATGTCTAGATATTTAAAGGGTGGCAGACCTACAAAATACTAAATAAGCTTTAGATTTAAATGATCTAGAGGACTTGTAACTAGCGCCAAGCTCAACATAGTAAATAAAAATAGTTAAAGTCCCAGATGCTCATGTATCCTTTAGTACTTTTATAGTGGTACAGTTTTATGTTAGAATTAGCAGTATGCATTAGCTAGTAAAGATGAATTTTAAATAACAATATCCAGTAATAAGGTCTATAATTAAGCTTCATGAATTGTTTTTACTTATAAGGAAATTGAAAGAAAATTGAAGCAGCTTTATAAGAATGAAGCTTATATTAGGGTTATCTCACCCATTTGATAATGTACTAGATCTAAATCTAATTTTAAATTAAAGTACACTGGCTTTATTTCTCAATTTTTTCTTAAAAGTTAGCTTTTTTAATAACTGTATTTATTTTTGAGCAAAATTAAGGCGCAATAAGAATGCAGCAATAAACATGAATCTAATTTTATTACACAACACAAAATTATAGTTCTGGCTTAGAAATCTAAGCCCTTATATTCTCTACCATAGTTTTTGATGACTTCTAAAGGATACAAATACTGTTCCACTGGCATTTCCATATGCAATCAAAAGATTATTGTCACCTTGCTTATCATCAGTGAAAGGTTAAAAATTCTTCATATCTTTTTAGTTGTTTATCACACTCTCATTCTTGTTGTAAATAACTTATGCTTTACTACTTTTATTCTTATATGAATCCCTAGCATGTACAGTCATTAATTGGTTTCATAAATTTAGCATGCCTGACAGGTTTTGGTTTATTCAGAGGTTCCATGTAATCTTTGGTACTAGTTTGTTTATAGGTCTTAAAAGAACTACAGCATTATACATCAGGTTAGCCACTAAAAGGCAATCCAAATTGATTTTTTTATCAGCTTTTTTCTGTAAGCATCAATTATATCTTAGATCAACAAAAAGGATTTTACAATATGTTTTGTTATCTCTTTGCCTTATATTAGTAAAATTGGACAAGTTACACCAAACAAGATTAGAACTTATTTTTAAATAGAGGTTAGATGCTCTTTTAGGCTCCAATTACAACATTGATTTATATATAAAAAAGGGACTGACTGTAACGCACTGGCTCCTTCCAATGAGCCACAAATGAGTTAGGCAACAAAATCCATGTTACAGACCATAGGGCTGACAGGGCTCCTGATACTACTCTCCTTGTGCGCGCGCTACAAGATTGGACAAGCACCCCTGGAAGACAGTTGCAGTAATACTTAACCCCAGCAACATGCCTTGACTCCAAGACAAGGTATAAAGGGAGGCAATAGCTCTCCCAAGCTCACTCTCAAAGTCCAATTCTTGTTGATTCAAGCCAAACATGGCTGCAGTTAGGCAATATTTTTTTATAAACTCAAAGTATAAATATATGAATTTTAAGTTCTTTTTTATTTAATATTGGCCAGGTCAATAGAAAACAGAACTGAGAAGCCTCCAGCTCCCAGTTCCTTCCCTATATACACATGCTACAAGCTAATATAAAATATAACACAAGCTTATGGTGCTAATCTGACTGATGCTTGGTGTAAACCTTACAGCAGGATCGCGGAATCCTCACTCAATGGTTCTGTGCCAGTTCTGATCCTCAACAGTTCCGCACCAGTTCCATTTTGAATTCCAAATGAACCACGAAACTTCCAAGCACCCATTCCATTCCATTCTTAATTTGAATCCAAATCAAATCTTGAAACTCCCCATTTTACTTGATTCTCGTTTTTCCTCGACTTGGACGCCCATCTTGCTCCTTGGCCTCCTTCAAGCTCCTGCCCCTTAGGCATCCCTGCCAGGACCAACTCCCCCTCCTCCTCCATACTTCCAGACACAGCCTGCCCTGTCTTACCAAAGATCAGGGCAATGTGACGCTGAGGATAGACCTCAACTGTCACATCACCCCCTAGACAGAAAGAACTCTTGGATTTTCTCAGGACATCTGCACAATCCCTAGCTGACTGCCATGTGGACTCCTCAATAGGATGACCCACCCAACGTACCAAGAATGAATGATGTCCTCTCACCACTTTGGTGTCGAGAATCTCCTCAACTTCATACTCCTTGGCTCCTAGTCCAGCTGGGAATAAAGGAGAAGGACTTTCAGGTGGCTGGCCAAAGAATGGCTTGAGCTGCGATACGTGCAACACTGGATGAGCTCTTGACCCTTCTGGGAGCTTCAGCTCAAATGCCACCTCATTCACCGCCCTCACTACCTGATATGGGCCCAACGCCACCGGCCCCAATTTCTGGCTCCTTACAGGCAAGGCATAGTTCTGAGCATTCACCAAGACCCAATCACCTCTCTTGAAAGCTCTACCTTCAGATCTATGCCAGTCTGCCTTCCTCTTCTGAGCCGCAACTGCCACCACCAAATTCTTCTTCAGGAGCTCCAGGGTGTCACGGGTATCTCGCGGCAGTTCATCTGCCACTGGATTCCGCCCTTGCTCCCTAGGCCCCATACCCTCTGGGTGTTGGCCGTGATTTGCAAAAAAATGGGGTCATACCCATAGATGAATGCTTATGATTGTTGTAAGCAAATTGAGCCAGCTTCACCCAATATACCCAGTCATCCTGCCGCCCTGAAGCATAGCACCTCAAATACTGCTCCAATATCTGATTTACTCTCTCAGTTTGGCCATCTGACTGAGGATGATATGCTGACGAATGGCAAGCCTTGATCTTTAGATTTCCCAACATGTGGAGCCAAAATTTAGATGTAAATTGTGGACCCCGATCTGACACAATTTCCTCAGGCACCCCATGTCTGGAGAAAATCTCATTTACAAAAATCTGTCCTGCCACTTTTGCAGAAATGGTTGACCGACAAGGGAAAAACTCTGCATATTTAGTCAGGTGATCCACCACCACCATCAAGGCATCCATCCCCTGTGACTTGGGCAGTCCTGTGATGAAATCCACACTCACTGAGGACCATGGCCTAGAAGGAATTTGAAGCGGCTTCAATTTCCCCCTGGTGCCACCCATTGGGCCTTTGCCCTGGCGCAAACCACACAATGTGAAACATACTTCTGCACCGCCTCACCCACACCTCTCCATGAATAGTGACAGCGAACAAGATCTAACATCTTATCTTGACTGGGATGACCTGCCAGAGGATGGTCGTGATTAGCTGCCATTACCTCTTGTTGCAGACTCTTCACAGGGACCCAAATCCTTCCCTCATGGTGTATGATACCACCCCAAACTGAGAATCCCGCATGCCCCCTGCTTGCCTCACCTTCCCCTGTCTCTTCTCTTATCCGTTGGCCCAGCTCACATCTTTGCTGTGCAGTCCGGATTCTTCCTGCCATTCCATCTCTCCAACCCTGGATCGTTGCAAACAAGTTCTGTGGCAACATCGTGGCTGTGTTGAACTTCCTCAACTCCTCATCAGAAAACACTAATCCAGAATCATGGCTCAATAAATCTGGCAAGATATTTTGTTTTCCTGGCTTGTATTCAATCCGCAGGTCATATTGAACCAACTCTAAGTGCCACTGGGCCTGCCTCTGGTTTATCAGGCGTGGGGACTTATAGTATTCTAAGGCTCGATGGTCCATTTGGATGACAACCGGGTGCCTGGCATACAATAGGTGATGTTGCCACTCCCCCAAGGCTGCAACTATTGCCAAAAGTTCTTTATCATAAACTGGATAGTTGGTTTCAGCTGGTGCCATCTTCTGACTGAAATAACAAACAGGATGTTCAACCCCATCTTTACCCTCCTGCAACAACATGGCTCCAAGTGCAAAATTTGACGCGTCAGTCTCTACCACAAATAGTTTGTTTGGGTCAGGGTGTGCCAGAACTGGGGCTGTCAGCAAACTCATCTTCACTTGCTGAAATGCCCTCTCCTCAGCCTCCCCCCAAATGAATGGCACATTTCCCGTCAGTCTTGTCAACGGCACAGCCCATTGGGCCAGATCCCTAGAAAATCTTCGCATGAAATTCACCACCCCCAAAAAACTTCGCACTTTAGTCCTATTCCCAGGAGCCTTCCATTCCCGCACCGCCCGCAACTTATCAGGACAGATCGCTATCCCTTCTTGGAGGACCACGTTCCCTAGGAAGGACACCAATTCTTTATTGAACTCACACTTGGATGGCTTCAACTTCAAGCCCGCGTTCCTAACCACCTCCAACACACTTCTCACATCCCTCACATGGTCCTGTACTGATTTGGAAAACACCAGGATGTCATCCATATAGGCAACACAACACTTACCTACTAAGTCCCCCAATACATGATCAATCATGCGCTGGAAAGCTGCAGGGGCATTGCGTAGCCTAAATGGCATAACCCTGTACTCAAAGTTTCCCAGATGACATTTGAATGCCGTATACCGCTGGTGCTCAGGGAGAACAGGAATTTGATTAAAAGCGTCCACCAAATCCAATTTGTTGAACACCCCACATCCAGAGATCATGGGCAGAATGTTCTCCATGAGTGGCATTGGATAGGGGTCAGGTTCCATTACCTCATTAAGGCGTCAGAAATCAACACAAGGACGTAACTCCCCCTGACTTGGGAACCAACAGGACTGGCGAAACCACTGGCAACTTGGAAGGCGCAATCAAACCCATATCCAGCATCTTATGGACATAACCCTCCAATGCCTCTCGGGCCCGGGGATTCAATGGATAGACTGGACAGCCCTTTGGTAACTCAGAGCCTTCCTTGAACCGGAATCCAAATGCAAAATCCCCTGTAGGTGAAAAGGGCGTATCACCTTTAGGCTTGAACACCTTCGCGAAATCCTGATACTCCCTTGGCAATCCTTCCGCTGACACACTTGAGGTGATTCCACCCATGTGCTTCACCAACGAACCTTGGGACTGAAACGTCCATTCACACGTCCCCTGACCTCTAGGTGACAGCAGAACCCTCTCTCTCTTCATATCAAACTGTGGATGGACATGGTGCCACCATCTCATCCCCAGCACCACAGAATGTGGCAGGTGAGCTACGGAGTGAAACTCCTCCCTGAATACCTCCGGGCCTTGCCTCAACAGGACCTTGGCCTGTACTCACCATACCGCCGTTCTTTTGGAGGTGTCTTCTAACTTCACCCATCCATCCTTCTGTAATGACAATCCATGGCTTCTTGCCCACTTCTCCTCAACATAATTTTCCCCAGCTCCAGTATCAATCAAAGCTAGAACTTCACCGCAATCCCTTCCTTCATCCCCCACAATCACACTGATGGGCAAAATCAGATAAGGATAAGATGAAGTAAGCAGTTTATTTTGAGGTACCGGATTCACCAGTTTCTTGCAAAAATTATAAGGAGCCTTCTTATTCTGAGCCTCAGGATCCTGAGTGGTAATCTCAATGGGAATCCTTGTCTCCCGCACCTCCACCATACCCTCAGGATTACCTTGACTCTTCTTCCCTTCCTCCACATAGCTAAACCCCTTAGAACCATGTATGGGCTCTGAACCTGACCTTCTTCCACCACTCTGTCCTCGGAATCCCCCTGGGGTTTGCACAACTTCCTGATGGGTCCGTACCAAACTCAACTGTCGTTCTACCTGCAAGGCCATACCCACCTCTTCCTCCAACGTCGCTGCAGGTTTCACCACCGCCATTGCCAATAATAAATCAGCTTGCAAGTTTTGGCGAAACATGCATGGAAGCTGAGACTCAGGTGCCTTTGCTGCTCTTGCCAATGCGCGGAACATCTGGCCATACTCCTCCACTGACTTCTTCCCTTGACCACACTGCAGTAAAGCTGCCCAGGCCAAATCCTGCATCTCATCTGGACATGCTGCATGATCAATCCAATCCAGACATTCCTCCACTGATATGGGTAACCCTGACTGATCCTCCAAAAGTTCTCGCACCCAGTTGGACTGCTTTACTGGAAGTGCCAACTAAAACTGACTTAACTGCAAGGCAAACGAATCCTCCCCACCCGCTGCTTTTGTCAAACATCCCTGAAACTGAACCCAGCTAAACGTCTGGTGGATCAGTTCCAAGTCTTCCAATTTCAAAACCGTGGGAATTCTTCCTTTGTCCTTCCCAGGACCTACCACTTTCCCACCATTCTGGGACACACACTATAAAACCCGGTATAATTCATGAAGCAAAAAGGCGGTGGAGAATATCACCATCAAGAGTGTTGCAGTATGGTTATACCACTTTGGAAACACAACTTCTTCTGGCACCTCTTTTGCTTGCCACCACAATGACAGGAAAGTAAATGAGTTCTGTTTAATGTAACGCACTGGCTCCTTCCAATGAGCCACAAATGAGTTAGGCAACAAAATCCATGTTACAGACCATAGGGCTGACAGGGCTCCTGATACTACTCTCCTTGTGCGCGCTACAAGATTGGACAAGCACCCCCTGGAAGACAGTTGCAAATATACTTAACCCCAGCAACATGCCTTGACTCCAAGACAAGGTATAAAGGGAGGCAATAGCTCTCCCAAGCTCACTCTCAAAGTCCAATTCTTGTTGATTCAAGCCAAACATGGCTGCAGTTAGGCAATATTTTTTTATAAACTCAAAGTATAAATATATGAATTTTAAGTTCTTTTTATTTAATATTGGCCAGGTCAATAGAAAACAGAACTGAGAAGCCTCCAGCTCCCAGTTCCTTCCCTATATACACATGCTACAAGATAATATAAAATATAACACAAACTTATGGTGCTAATCTGACTGATGCTTGGTGTAAACCTTACAGCAGGATCGCGGAATCCCCACTCAATGGTTCTGTGCCAGTTCTGATCCTCAACAGTTCCGCACCAGTTCCATTTTGAATTCCAAACAAACCACAAAACTTCCAAGCACCCATTCCATTCCATTCTTGATTTGAATCCAAATTGAATCTTGAAACTCCCCATTTTACTTGATTCTCATTTTTCCTCGACTTGGACGCCCATCTTGCTCCTTGGCCTCCTTCAAGCTCCTGCCCCTTAGGCATCCCTGCCAGGACCAACTCCCCCTCCTCCTCCATACTTCCAGACACAGCCTGCCCTGTCTTACCAAAGATCAGGGCAATGTGACGCTGAGGATAGACCTCAACTGTCACACTGACTATCTTATCCTGAGAATATTAAGATGGAAATAAGACTATATTAGATAGTTTTGCTATTACTTAATATTATTAATATTATCCTGAGAAACACCACAAAATGATAGTGGCTTTAGTAGAAACTAGAAACAATCTAAATAGGGACCAAAGGTGAAAATCTTGATCTGACAAGTAGAACATTTACATATGATACAAGCTGAAAATAGGATTTAAATAAAATAGGTAAGAGACCTGTAGGGCTCCTGTTTTTAAGAGGCCTGATGGGGCTAATCTGTGAGCCCAAGAGTCAATACTTTCTTTGATCTAAGACTTTTATAAATAATTTGTATATTTTAACCAGGGTGGCCAAGTCTAACTTAAGCCATGAAAGAAGATAGCCATTTTATAGTAAGAAGGTGGTGGTCTTAATGAAGTAAAGCCTTCAAAAAGAGATTTATATCGGACCATCTAGTACTAAAAAAGAGATTTATATCAATAAGTGTACCTTCTTTTGAAGATATATCAGATATTTATATTTATTTTTAACGATATAAACGCTATAAGGAAAGGGTGCAATAATAGTTCAAGGCAGCTATTTTATGGAGGCTCTTCATTAGATATCACATCTGAATTCAAGGACGCCTTTATAATAGACTAGCGGAGTTACCCGTGCTTCGCTACGGTATCTATAGAATTTCAGGTGATTCGAATTGATTAATTTAGTTTTTATATATAGTTAAGCAATAATTACTCGGCCAAATCTAATTGCTCAATCGAAGCAACCAAAAAGACCAACCACTCAGCTAAAACTAACTGAACTTATCAAATCAACCAATAACTAATCACCTCCAAAGCTAAACTGTATCCTATCGATTCGACCAAAGACCATCAACCACTCGGCCAAATAAAATACTTATCAAATCAATCAGATTCTAAATTATTTTAGCTTTTATGTTGGTAGATAGCTATCAATAAGTTCAGAAACCATAAAAACTATTAAAAATTCCAACCTCCAACCACTTAGCTAAAATCAATTAAGTCTGCCAAATCAACTAAATATCAATCACTTACCTGAAACTATTGAGCCTATCGAATCAACCAAAAAATAAACTATCCCTCAGCAAAAACAATTATTGAACTTACACAACAGCCAAAAACTACCAACTAAATATCAAAACCTTGAAAAAATCGAATTAAATAACTATGAAAATACCAAGCCAAACCATCTAGTACTAAAAAAATACCAAGCCAAATTGCTATATAATCACCATTAGAAATATATGTTCTAGATCTTATATAGAACTGATATTTAAATTTATATGATTATCTATATATAAGTGTCTGAAGGGTGGTTAGCCGAGCGGGTAAAACTGCTTCCATCCTTAGTGCAGGTTGAGTTCGAAACCTGTACTGGCTAGAAATAGAAAACATTTTCGGTGTGGTATATTTGTCCCAAGGTCGACCCACCTCGAATAATTTTAATTTTGTATATAAGTGTCTGAAATAGAGCTTGTAAGATTTGATTACAGACAGACAGAATTGACAGTGAGTTTAAGAAAAGTATATAAAAAATGACCACTAACCACTTAACAAAACCATTTAAAATATCAAATCAGCTGAATATCAAACTGCTCAGCTGTAACAATATAGCGAATACCATCGAGAATATATAGGATTTTCACTTGTTACATATAAAACTTTTTATTTTACTATTAAAATAATATTTTATAAAATTTATAAACCTTCTCAGGCATGTACACAACAACTCACCAAAGTTTCATCACAATTGGATGAATGGTATAGGAATGCATTCGGGACAGACAGACAAACATACACATTCATTTAAATATATAACTAGCGGAGTACCCGCGCTTCGCTAAGGTGTCTAAAATTTCAGATATTCAATTTATTAATATAGATTTTATATTATAGATAAACAAACCCACTCAGCCAAATCTAATTGCTCAATCGAATCAATCAAAAACCACCTACCATTCAGCTAAACTTAACCGAACTATCAAATCAACCAATAACTAATCACCCCTCAAATCTAAACTATGTCTTATCGATTCGAACAAAAGCCATCAACCACTCGGCCAAACAAAAAAAACTTATCGAATCAATCAAATAGCACCAAACTGCTACCCGAAATATCTCTATACTTCAAATCATTGAGTATGTGACTGTCGGCAAGAAGGGTCCCATGGTCCCCTTGCCTCGAATAAATGAGTATGTGACATATCTTCCAAACTACTAAATCAACTTCTAATTAACTCAACAAAAGTATTTTATTAGTTAGGGGAACCAAATTAAGCAGATTTTTAAAATGTATAAACCTAACATCAAGATACCCGTGCTTCGCTATGGTATTTAGTTTATCAAATGATAAGCTCACATTGTAGCCTATAGGCTGTGCCAGCACTACTCTCGAGCCACTCAAACAGCTTCGCTGTTGCCCTCGTGGCTGGTGATCTGATTATCCTAACTACTTAATCTACTTAAACTCTAATACTGATTTTTGTTGAGTTTCAGGTGAGCAATTTGGTGAATTATTCAATAATATTTGTCAATTCTCACCCACTCACCCAAATAGATTGACCCTATCATACTCGAAGGTTTCAGATGTCAATCAGTGAGTGAGTGAATGTGTTTTATTAAGTAGATGTATTATAGGCGGTTTGTACTCAAAATGGCACATTTTGTGTAAGAAACTATAATTTAAGTCAAGCTTTGGGAAGAAACTGGATTTGTACCCCTTTTAGAATATTATCCAATTTTCAGCCTTGAAAATTATCAACGGCGATGTCACTTCCTGTCCTAATGTTCCATATTATCAGTTGATTAATATTCTATCTCAGAAACTTTTTACAGTATTTGTTTGAGCGTCAGTACTATTTGATTTATCCATATAATAATTCATGGTAGATGCTAAAATAATTTAGATAGAATTATTCATCAAGTATCTTCGAGGAATCGCTTAAGTAGGATTCTCCTTAGTATGCCTAGTACCCTGGTATTTAACATCACCTCTCATAATATTGCAGTGGAGTACCAGCGTAAGAATTGAGTATGTACTCAGTTAATTGTGATTCCAGTTTCTAAAGTTGAAATCTGAGTATCTTTCTCCGCAATTGTAGGTTATGACATATGGTCCCTTAGATGGAATCCAATTTTCTCCATAAAGTGCTATGTGGCAGTGTAGTATAAGACTAAATTAGAAGTTTTATCAGGCGGTAAAAGGTGGGCATATTGCAATTGCTGACTGTCCTCTTGTGACAGTTTTGGCAGGATACATCATTACAGAATACTGGAGTAAAATAAATTATTGTGCTTATCTTCTTAACACTTCTTCAGGTTTTTCAGTGTTATCAAAGCTAACTTCACATGATAATGATTCCAGAATGTCAAATTCTCTTCCCTATAAAAACCTTAAATTGGGTATATTTTGATAATTTTATGATAGCTTTACTGAGAATAACAGTGCACTCAGTATTTATTGATCCAAGTGTAAGGAGTATGAAGTAGATATCTTCCTCAATACTAAGCTAAAGCTTCATATTAATTCTACATTTCCATTTATTAATATTTTGTAGGGAGCTAAGAAGAGCTGTTGTGTCCCAATGATTGCTGCTAGGATCCTCACCTCTTGAGGTAAAGTTTCTCCTGTTATCATATAGTAATACCTTAGGAAACTATGCTGAGTGAATGTATATCAATATAGGAAGTTGGCGGTGGTCTTGGCATTTTGTTCAGTATAATGATTGCTTCTATAAATTTTATGAAGTGTAAATTCCTATAAGGATATATCAATTTCCTGATAATCTAGGGAGCAGACCTAAACCATTTAAACTTATGGTTTTTGTCGCAACCCTGCCATTGTGCTCACAGGTGTAATGCTGAGGAGCCTGACATAGGCGCTGACTTCAGGAGGCTTAGTGCATCATGGTCAGCCAAGAGGACATGGGCTTCACAAGATGCATAGGTGGACAAGACGTTGTTCATTGGATAAGACTATAAATAGATAAATAATTAATCAAAGCTGTTCTCTGAAAAAGTACTTTATTAAAAATAAGATAGTACTCTTTATAGTACTGTTGAAAAGTAAAAGAGGATCGTGATTCACTGGGAATGGCAAAGAGTGATTCATCAGTCATTCTTGACTCCCAAGTGGATTCTCCTTCATTGATTCCCACCTGAAAGGACAGCTGAGCTTCTTTATCTCCTGATGTTAGTTTTATAGCATAGGTTAAATTGGTATTAATCTCAAATAGGAACTCTTCCAATAGTTCAGGTTTAGATGTCCAAATTGCTAGCTTACATAATAAACAGTTGATTAAGTTATTGGGAGCTTTAGGTTACAAATGGTAAAGTCATGTAATTGTGGCCTCAGAATTAGGTAAATTATTCTTTAATAATATTAAAATGCTTATTGGCTAAATTCAGAGTAATTTAGGTAATACCCCAAATTTAAAATACAACCTGATGACATGGAATCAAGCTTAAATTGGGATTTATTGAAATATTTGAATAGATTGAAAGACAAGCCTTACATAGCAGTATATGTTGACCTTATCTCCAGGACAAGGCTTACACATTACATAGGGAGAATCATGAGGTTATGGGACAGCTGCTGTGGGGTCATTGGCTGATACTTTTGTTTAGCCTTATGTAGTGATTGTTTATAAAAGTTATGCATGAATCCAAAAACTAAACATGAAGTCCAAAATTTCTTCCCACATAGTAGTGATCTTTGATTTATTTATAATTTTTTAGGATCCTCCATGTCTTAAGGTATTAAGAGCTTCTATAATAGCTAGTATCTGTTCCAAAAGTTGTAAAATAAGGCAACCAGTCTGTTTTAATTTTCTTTATAATAACATTTTTAGATTTTTTATGTCCTGTAAGTGTCATTTCAGCATCTTCTGAACTGGTTCATCTTTTCCTCCCAAGATTCTGGCTTCATGAGTAGTCCATGCAACTGTTCAGCTTCACTGTTGTCCAAATGGAGCAGGTGCAATTGGGTTTTTTATCATCATTCATGTGTCACGTCCCTGCACAATGACAAAGTCATGTTGTAGTGCTGTGATTTGAGAGCTCATTAAGCTAGTCTTCCAGTAGAATCTTTCATATTCTGAAGCCACTTCAAAAAAATGTGGTCCATCACTAAAGTAAAATTTGTACTGTATAGGAAGGGTCAAAAGTGTTTCACCAAGAGTAAAACTACTAGGCATTCATTCTTTGTGCATTTTAAATTTACTTAATATTTGAGAGCACCTTAATGGAATAGGTCACCGGATGGTCATGCCTTCATCATCCAACTTTGATATAATGGCCCTATGGCTAAATTGAACGCATCCCTAAAGAAGATGAATGGCTTCCCATAATACAGATGTCACATAATATGTCTTCAAACTAATAAATAATATCTCAAATTAGTCTCTCTTTAACTCCCTCATATAAAAGGGAATTTATTGGCAGTAATAAAATGAGGGGCTCAGAAGTTAGCAAATTGGGGCTAAACTGATGGTAAATAAACTATAATTACTAAAAATACCTGTATATCCCTGAGACTCTTTAGTTCAGTAATTTTGAAAATTGCTTTGACCTATTGTATAAGTTTGTTTTCTTTACTGAAATAAGGAATGTCCTAAGAATTACAATTACTATGGGAAAAAGGTACACTTTGGGTTTAAAATTGCTGCTAGCTTTTTGTTATCATTGTAAAAAAGACATGAGATAATTTAGATATTTGGTAAAGGCTTTTGAAAGCTACTTTATGTTATACTTATAAATAACTATGCAGCTCAGTAAAAGATCTTACATGATATGATCCATCATCCAATAGAACAAGACAATAACATTACATAATCCCTTAGAAAGCTTTGTCAATTTATATAATTCTTCCATGCATAATAAGGCGCATTTTTCTTGGGTTTATGTATTAAATCCATCTGCCAGTAAGCCATGAAGAGACTCAGTGCAGCGAAGAGATTTGAGGCAGAAAGTCAGGCCAGAGCATCCTTTAATCTTTTAATGAGATAGCAGTCCTTTTTTGTGAAGCTGTTTAGCTTTATGTAAATAATTACTATATTAAAACCACACTTTTTTCTTTATAAAGTAATCTTGGGGACATCCATGAATTCTGGTAGAGCATAAGTAAGCTAGAGTCCAGTAAGGTTTTAGCTCAGCCTTAATGTATAGCTTCTCTAACTCAACTTTCTATATGGCTTTAATTATATCAGACCTGAATATCATGTCAATATTTTTATCCAGTTTTTTATATAACTGTAATTGACATCTGACGTGGAGAACTATCTTAATAGTATTCAATTAGCTGAAGCACCTACTCAAGTTCCTCAATTTTTTATTTAATTATTTGGACTTTAATTAATGCATAAATTAAGTTATTGTTAGGTAGGCCAAGTCAAATTGAGTACTAATAAAATGTACCTTTATTAAATTCTTTATTAGAAATTAATTGTAGTTTATAATCTCTTAGTGTTTCTTGAGTATAATTTTAAAATTTGTTAGGTTTCCAAGTAGTAACTTTTTTGGCTTTTGATAAGCTGGGTTGAGGAGACCTTATAACACTAAGGGTCCAGATTTTCTAACTCAGTCAATTATACTGATATATAATATGCATGTTGGAGTTATCTTCAGATTTATGTCAGCTGAAGCCAATCTTTTTCCCTAGTTTTATTTTTCAACTCCTTGGTAGCATAGAATGGGATGCCATCTACTGCATTTACTAAATTATGGAGCTTTTTGTATCAGATCTATAAGGAGAGAATGTAATGGCAAAGTGGAAATAGGGTACTAACAGACAAGTGTATTCCTTATTTCCTGATTCTTTATTATACAGAACAAGGGAAACTCTCTAGTTAAGGAGGGATAAACGCCCTCCTTTAAGCTAATGACTCTTGCCTATTCAATCATAAGGTGCGTCATAATGACTATATTGTATTAGTTGTTGTCAAAAGTGATTGAGGGAGCTTAGAAATTTAATTTGTTAATTTAAATTGGCAAAGAGGGGTAGGCACCTATAGCTTTGATGTTACTGGACCCTAGGTGCTATACTACTAGGTGTACTCAAGGTCTGAGGTAAGCTTTATATTTTTGATAAGGTAGATATAATGTTTATAGAAATCCTATAATTAAGATCTACATAAGTTGGAATTCTGAATCACTTTTTTATCTTGGTTATTGTTCATTCAAAATTTGGTGTTAGTGTAAAACCTCATCAAATTAAAATCTTGCATTGAGCTTTCTTTTAGGTCTTAGGATAATTTTCTTCATTTCTGCTAGACTGTGTATGCTCAAGAGGGTTAAACCCAATAAGACAAGGAACTGGTCAGACTCATTGGTTATGTCAATTACTATAAGACATCTGATAACTTGACTGAGGTTTTTGTCTATATGACTTGGGTGGCATCAATATTTTTTGGTGTTTAATTGTTCCTAGATAGCAATCTCACCTGGTGTACCTATTATATGATACCCAGTATCTTCATAATCCCCTTCAGAGTCCTCACTATATAATTAATAATGTCTTTGAGATAACCAATTTGTGGTGTTTTAGTTTCAAGTACCGCAGATTGAGCAACTTAGAGGTACCTGACCCTAAACTGACTTCCTTTTTCCTGCTTGGTAAGGGTAGGTTATACTTGAAGCACTCACCTTTGATGTAGTTGTTCTTCTTACAAAAGATACACTTAAGCTTCTCTGTATTCTTCAGTTTGTTTACTCCACAGTATGTACTCTGGGTTTTATAAGAGCCTTACAGGTGGTTTCTGGTTTGTGTATATCAGCCACATTAATCAAAGATTCTTTGATGTCTAGGACAAATGATAAGCATAATTTGACTGAAGTAACGTGAGTGTCCAAGTTGGAATATCTATGAAAACTGGCAACAACGGTGGAACAGAATTGTCTAGTCCATCCATTTTTAAGTTCGTTAGAGTTTGAGCCTAAATATAGAAGCAATTTGAAAATTTGGCTTTGGTTTCTAATCTGCGTGTACAATTCTCATATAAGCCTGCTTTTTCATACTCATATTTGTTTGAAATTAAATTCCGTGATAAGAGATTCTTTTGCTTTGTCTAAGTTATTCAGGTTATCCATGTGAGGAACTGTAACCTCCTGTACATGAGACTTAAACAAGACATGATAGGATTTACATTTTGACAATCAGTTACACCTTCCATTGTGTCCCCATAGACATAAGGGAAAAAATCAATACTTTTTTTCTAGGTGTAGAATTTTTCTTAAAAAAAGGTTTGAAGGTAACAGCTTTCAGACCTGAAAAAACTTGTACTCTGTGAGTGTCTTGTTCAGTGATCTTGGTTCATGTGTTGCTCCTCTCAATTTGTCAAGAAACTCAGCTAATTTGATCTTGTAAAGAGTTAAGATGCTGATCCATTTCATCAATGGAAGTTATGAGGTCAACATCTAACAAGTTAATGCGTTTTAAATCAAATTTTATCATTACTCAGGTTCATAACGTGAATGTTGAGAGAATTGATTTGTTGATGAGTGGTAGAGTAATAAATTTTGTAATTGTTTGTTCTTGTATTCTAACACTCAATGCGCTGGTTTAAGTCAACCTTCATCTCCTTTCATTCAGCGCTTTGAGGAGGCTTGTCAATTTTTGATTTTAATTTTTCCATGAGGGAGTTCCAGCGCTGCTCAACTTCATTGCGACAACAATATGTCTGCTTAAGATCTTTTATTGGCTAGCTGAATTTCTCATTATCTTGACCTTTCTTTATTTAAGTCATTTGACAATTAAGTGGGTAGCTACTTGGGTTGCACAAGATACCAGATCCTTTTCAACTTGGGCTACTTGGGGTAGTAAGGTTTTGTGATATTAACTGAGATTCTGAAGTTTGATATATTAACTTCATTAATTCACTTTAACACAATCTCTTGTTAAAATCCAAGGTAGTAGATCTTTTCTTACTCATTGCATCGACTAGTAGAATCTTGAACAGCCATTTCACTATGATCTATAATGTCTTGCTGCTGAAGATATTAAAGCAAAAGTTTCAAGTCTATTCTGGATCTTTTTGTTATATGTGCAGGTTTATTTCTAAGAAGTTCTATAGCTTTATATCACATACTTGTTTACCTTGAATAAACGCTCCCCTTTTGATTATGGAATTATATAATATAGGAACAATTTTCTTTGATTAGTCTACATAAATCCTAATACTTTGTATTGTTAAATTGTATATTTACTCATAGGCCATTTTTGACGCCACTTAGGTACTATTGTGATGATTAAGCTCATCATTATAGATTCTTGATAGGCGGACAATGTGGTATTGCAGGGTATATGAACCACATGATATATTTGGGTTAGGTTTCATAGGAGCTAGGCATCTCTGGGAGAGTGTGGGAATCCAGCTGTTTTAGGCTCGCTGGTTCTGATTGTTGCTGGATTCCACAAAAGGTTATAAATAAAGATAAAACAATAATAACTAAAAAGTTAATTTTTATAAAGTTTTATTAGTGTTGATGTAAGGTATAAAATGAACCCTCTTGATATTTGACTGTTCAGTATTTAAACTGAATCAAGGGTCAAAGGGAATTCAATGATAGTTTGGAATAGCTTAGTATGGTTCAAATTAGGAAATATGCAAATTTGGCCCATCAAAGCTCAGAAAACATGCTTCACTTTAGCTTAACAATGGATGGGGAGGTGTTTTTTGGCAAGATGTACCTGTGGGGTAATGATTTTATAAATTTCAGCCAATCTCCATTAGAGAAATTTATTGCACCTTAGGGGACCCCACCAAGACTATATAAGGGGGTGATCCCCGCTTTGGCGTTGGCTTTGAACTAGTTGTGACATGGGGAGAAGCCTTAGATGGACTCCCCAGGTTTACCTTCATAGTCAGGGCAATTCACCTTTCTGGCTTTGTGCTATTTGCCTGGTAATTATTCATATGTGTTACCCCAATTATTAGGGTTCCACCGAGAATTGGCCAGGGTCTTTTGGCCAATAAAATTATTAGTATTAATTAAACTTCTCATATTATCATCATGAACTTGTAAATGTCCAACATTTCCCCCTTTTAGCCAATTTTGACCCAAAACATCCTTATTTTGGAGCTGGGAGGGCAAATATCTGACATTGAGCAAAAGAGTTATATCTATAAATATATAAATGGACGTTGGTATATCTATATATGTTTTATAGACACTGACACCATTTGACCAATCACCATAAAAATTTCAAATATAAGTATTTTTTCATGGATAAGGTTTATAAATTTTAAAAATTATATTTTTGTAGTAAAATAAAAAGTTTTATATGTAACAAGTGAAAATCTTATATTTTTTTGATGGGAATCAGTATACCATTACTGCTGAGCAGTTAGATATTCAGGTGAAACAATAATTTAGATAGTTTTGAGAAGTGGTTGGTGGCCATTTGGCTAAATATTAAGTCAATCGTTTTAATAAGTAGCAAATGATTGGTTGATTTAATAAGATAATTGTTTATTTTATTTGAGGTGGGCTGACCTGGGGATGATACTGCACCAATTGAGGGGAAATTAAATGAATTGGAAAGGAGGATGGAATCTGAAAAACCTCTATGCATGGCATATGATAGGCCAGGAACTCCATGGACCACCTTTGCTATTTTCTATCTCAGTTTGGGGCATTGGTGCGCAATGTCAACACAGTCATAGTCATCCCCTACCCAAAAAGATAATTGGTTTAGTAAGTTAGTGGTTTTTAGTTGTTGGTTGATCTAAAAGTTCAACAATTGGTTTTGGCTTAGTGGTTATTATTCATTTACATTATAAAATCTAAATTAATAAATTTGAATAACTGAAATTCTATAGAAATCATAGCAAAGCATGGTAGTGAATGCTAGTAAATTTATAGAAATCCTGTCCTTAGCAGATGCTGTAATAATCAATGACTGTACATGGTACTTCCTAAGGTTGGGACTTAGGAAATCCATTATGACAATAGTTATGGCCCATACTCTGACAAGACTATAATGTTGAATTAATGCAATTTGGGATATTTTAATGAGTTTATATTTTTTCTAAAAACTTAAGTAGAGTTAGGCTTCCAATCCATCAGCTAGCAGTTGATGGGATAACGGTATTTTTTAAGCTCCTATGCCCTAATTATTAATGTTCACTTAGCTCTTGCTAGGATACTGTTTATCAGTTGAGAGGATGTTTTCTTTTCTATACTTGATATTCTATCAATTATTCTCTAAAATAAAGTTTATTTTGCATATTCCAGTACTCCACTTGGGAGTCACATTCTTAATTTTTTATATTATTCTATCAATACTGCATGGTTAGCAGGGGAAAAATTAAACCACATTTTAAAGGATGCATTAGTATTTGCATATTGTGATCAGGATATCATAACAGGATAAACAGGAGCTGACCAGGATCCGTGGAGTTGAAGATATGGATGTCAGATGTAGGCGTGGCATGATTGCCCACCATAGATCAGCTCATGCTAGAGCCAAAGTTGATTGTGCATCAATTAGCACAGCCCTGTGAAGTCTACCATGTGATAGAGATCAGAAGCATATAAATGCCCGCTCTACCTTGGCTTGTTGGTGTATATTCTGTGCTTTTATCTCTTTGCATGCAATATTTTCAAAATGTATAACATTGGTAAGATTCAATCTATCTTTTATAGTATTATTTGTGTTGTACAAATTTAGGATCTTTATACAACCTAATTTGCTGGAACAATTCAGGCAACTCTCTTTTGGCTTAGGTTTGCATTATGTCAAATGGCAAGCATGGTTTTTGACTCTTATTATATACAATATCAGGTCATTTTTCTTGGCAGGATGTGCTTATCAGCAGCCCACAAGATGGTCCCATCAAGATGGTCCCTTGGCAATTTCCCAGAATTTCCTTGTACCTTGAGTTTTTTTGCTGTTTACATTTGGATTTTCAGCAAGGAAGATGTGGAGTTTGTGGTGGCCAATCAGATGACTGGCAGCTGAGGCTTCCTGCATCCATTAGGAGACCTCCAGGGGGAATATTGACTCTTTTTGAAAAACCTGGATTTCCAATTAGTTTTTAAGCGCCTCTTTCATATAATCACCCATTGAAAATTGTTTAATTGCAATTTACCAAGTTGAAGAACCTTGTTCACATGGCAATATTTCTGCTTTTGAGTGAGGGATGTAACAATAGACTATCATACATGATTTTCCTAAAGGTGTGTTTTAGAAATTCATTACAACAATGGTTGCAATCCCATTTCTCTGACAAAACTTAATTTTCAGGTTGTTGCAATCTGTGATAATTTAGACAAAAAATTATACTTTTTTTCTGGAAAAACATTAGATTAGGCTTCTAATCCACCAGCTATCGTTTGCTGGGGCGCCAGCATTTGTTAGGCTTCTATATCTAAAATATTACTAATTTGCATAGCACTTTCTGGGTAACTATTTATTAATTGATGGTTGTTCCCCTTCCCTCAACTGAAGTTCTATCTTTTCATTATTTCTCCAAAATAAAGCCCATTCTGCATATGTCAGGACTCCCACTTGGCTCACATGCTTAAATTATGTATATAAATTATTAATCCTGCATGGCTAGCAGGGGAGAATTTAAACAAGTTATGTAACACTGCATGTTTATTTTCATACTGTGATCATGATGTCACAACAGGATAAACAGGAGCTGACCAGGACTTGTAGAGTCAAAGGTATGGATGTCTAGAAGTTGGCATGACATGAGTGCCCACCATAAATCAGCTTGCATTAGAGTCAGGGTTGGTTATGTGCCAACAAGCACAGTCCTGTGAAGACCACTTGGTGTAAGAGGCCTGCAGCATATGAACGCCCACTGCACCTCATCCTGTTGGGGTAGATTCTGTGTCTTTATTGCCTTGCATGCAATATCTTTTAGAATGCTCAAACTTGGCATAATTGAACTTACCTTTTTGGTATTATTTGTGCCATAAGTTTTCGCTGGATACCCTGCTTCTGCTTCCAAGAGTGGATTAGCGTCAGCGATCATACTGGTGGCTGAGTTAAAAGTGTCCATGATTCCAGCCAATAATTCAATATTTGCCGGAATTTTGACACAATCTATTATGCTGAACTATTTAGGCAACACTTTTTTAATTAGTTTTGAATTATGTCAAAGGACAAGTGACGTCTTAGGAACCTCATCCATTAAAGATGCCCTTTAACGTCTGTATCTTTCTCCTGGATTTATTATTCTTTGAGTTATGTCTCTAACCACCTCATTTGAAATCAAGGTTTGACTTCATAATTCTGAGATCTCCCTTTGCTGTTCTTAAACTCATTTGAATAGTTCAAAAACTTCCTATTTATTAATCATATTTACTGTTATCATTGTGCACATAGCGGGTTACACTATCAATTGATTATATTTCATAATGAACAATTAGATGCAGACGTTTTTAAGCAATAGCTGGGCTCCTTGTAGTAAACACTAGCCTGTAGGGATCTGTTTTCAAGAGGCTTGATGTAACAATCCCAAGAAATCTGACAGTCAATGATTGCTTTTAGCCTATAAATTTGCATTTTTTTTGCTTTTTTTAATTAAGGTGGCCAACTTTTTCTTAGGTTCTAAAATAGAGTAGCCATCCTATGGTAAGAAGGTTAAGGGACTTGTTCAAAAAAATTTACCAAACAGTAATCTAAAATAAAAGCATATAAATAATAAACATATTTAAGATGTATATGTTACTTCAAAAAATGTATTCCCACAAGGAAAAATAACAATTTAAAAATTTAGGAAAGCTATCTGAATGGAGGATTTTCATTTAAAATCATATCCAGACTCATGATTGCCCTTGTAGCCTATATTTTATAAGCGGTATTGCGCTCTAAAAGGCCTATTTGATAATTCTTTTATTAAAGTTAAGCTTTAGGCAAAAATGGTTTCATACCCTTTTGAGGGTAATATGATTTTAAAGCCTGTAGGTTATCCAATATAGATGTTGCTTTCTGTTCTAATGGTAGATATTTTTGGCTAATTAACTCCTATTTATTGAGTATTACATCATTAATTTTGGCATTGGTACTGATTTGATCTAACCATGAATTAAATTGGGTAATTGCTAAATTCCCTGGAATAGATGTATTTGTAGAGTCACTTGGAGAATTTCTTGATCAATATTTTTTCTAGTATGCCTGGTACCCTGGTATCCAGCATGCCCATCCCTGCTTTATAAGATTGCTTACGTTGCTATTAGAAGTTTCTTATAGAAACATGAAAAGCTTAAATTTAATATTTATTATGTAAAATAAATAATTTTGATTGTATCTTAAGTTTTTTATACATCAAACCCATTAAAACTGGATGATGCTTAAAACTAAGAGTTGAAAATATTTATTTCTTAATAGATTTCAAATCATCTTGGAAAGTTATTTGTGACAGCTGAGGGTTGACATGTCTGAATATTCTATACTTTGATTCATTTAGGTTGGTTTTTGGATGACCACAGATTACAGGTTTAGAAGGGGTTATATGATAACCCAATCTAGTCTTAAATTAGATGTGGACTAGTTAGCATATTATTTTAGTTAATATCAAAATAATCACGGAAATCACAATGCTCATTTTTAACTGATGCTATCAAAGTATTTTTAAATTTTATTTGGGGAAGGGTGAAGGAAGGGTGGTAGCCTGGCAGGGTAATTCCTACTATCACCCTAGTGCAGGTTTTGTTCAATACAAGCTCAAAACCAGTACTGTCTAGAAAAATTCTTGGTGTGGTTTATTTGTCCCAAGGTCAATCCACCTCAAATACTTTTTATTATTTGTGGAAGACCAACCATGGGACAGAAACTTCCAAAAAATAACAACAACTGAACACCAAAATACACGAGAGACACCCCAGAGGAGCTAAAGCTAACTCCTGTTGCCAGAAGGAACTCTAAAGGAAGGAAGAGGGGGACCGTGAGAAGAGGCTTGAGTCAATACTGATCACATATGAAGAAAAGGGTCTGAGGTGAGGAGCCATACAGGGAACCAGGATGAAACCAACTTTCGTTGGCAGGATGGCAAATGACTAAACAACTAAGCTTGAAAGTGTTCTGTATGGTGCAAGTGAAAGTGACGCACAGCTTCCCAAAAGGTGGGAGTAGAGCCAGAAATGGCATCAAGGACAACCGTGTGTATTGTCCACATAGCAATTGCTACAACTAAGGCGTGGAGGTAAGGCTGGATGGGAAGTCAAGGAAAAGATGAAGATGTCCTTAAAAAAGCTGAAAGCCTGTGTTTGCTCCTGGTAAAAGAGACGCAGAACCTCACGCCAGGTTGCTTATAAGGCGGGCAATCTTCCAAGCGGTAGACTAAAGTTCCATATTGGCCATACATAACACACAAAAGATGAGAAGCATTGGACTGCTCTGCAGTGTAGTATACCCATTTCAGGAAGCGCACTACATGGGAACGAACCTGTGGCTGTAAAAGATGGTGGTGGGTGTACAACCAGATGTCCTTCTGTGTTTCCAAGGAGTATGGGATATCCAACATATCAAGATAATCCACATGGGCAATGGTATGGGGACAATAGGGTACCAAATTTTTCAGAAAAAAACCCACGGACTTCCTGTTTGAAATGGGGAGTAGAACAACCCTTCTGTGAAGTGTTGCCACTGACGTTGATCCTCCATTCTGCACTCCACATATTAAGGAGGATCCGTTTAAAGTAGAAAGGGTCCTAAGTGAGCCCATGGCAGAGGGGTGAGAGGCCATATAGGTAAGAAGAGAGCTAGGGTGGGTGGGGTTGTGGAGGCCAAGGGCGCGGGCAACTCTTTCAAATTATGAGACTGAAGATTTGTTTAAGAGTTAAACCTTGGTAATTGATTTTAACTTAAAGAAACCATGAACATTGGACCATTTAATTCTATGTTCACACGTTAATTAAATTAAAAACTATTATTTATTGTACTACTTACATATTTTACTACTAATCTAGCCTGGGCAATGTACCTAGTTTAGAACTAAAAAGGGCTAAAATCCTAAGCCCTGTCTCTTACCCAGATTGCTGACCTAGGGCATACCCTAGATGAGAGATGGGTAGCTGTTGCTACGCCTTGTTTTCAGTGTTCCTCCCCCACCTAATCCAAAGCCCAGACCCACCATAGTTTTAAATCTGCAGAGTATTACGTGGAGAAGATCAGAAACTCATTGTAGATTTAGAAAAATAAGGAAAATCATCACAAAAGTCAATGATTATCATCCCCAACATGTAGCTTAATCAGGAGTCACCATGAATGAAAATTTCTGGCACTTGGGGCAACCCCATGTGAAAATAATCCATCCAAAAAGTCTAATTTGGCAAAAAGGCAAAGAAAAAGTCAAAATGGGGACCAAATCCAGCGCTAAAATATAAAGTTGTCAGAATTATTTTACCAAATGATACTTAACAAAACAGCTTGAGAACATTTTAGGTACCTTGGCTGATATTGTTACTTTGGAGAATAAATTAAGGCAATATTTCCTGCCACGTTTAAATAGATAATTGGTATTCAAAATATAATCACAGTACTTACAAATGGCAGCCATTCCCTTTTATTGAAGTTAGACTTAGTTTCTCCCACCGTTACAACATAAACCCAGCACTCTCTTTATAGTAGGGTGTTAATTATTTTACTTTGAATTTTCAAACTTTTATTTTCACCTTTAAAAATTATTGATTTTTTATCTTTTTTATATGAATATGGTTTAGTGCTACTGATGAGAATATACTATAGTGGGACTATCTGTGCAGTTTTTTGAGTGCAATATTCTTACAATGCTGAATTTATCTCATTATCACTTTCATTAATGCCAGAAAGCCAAAACCCATTGATCTCTTCTCATGAGTGGACCCCTATAGGTAAAGCGTAACTGTGTAGCCTGAAGATGCTTTTATGGAAGTTCCTAACACCTGAACTGACAGCCCAGTTTTCTCTTGGCTCCCTCCAATCCTAACAGTCCTCTTTAGGCTCAATAGTATGGTTCTCCAGGGGTAACATGCATTGAAGAAAATAACTGCTTTATCTGCACCCTAATATTTTTTACATTGTAGATATGAAAAAGTATACATGTCTTCACCTATTCAATAGTATTAGTAGTAAAGCAAAGCTATAAATCTTCTATGAACAAAGATTACTTACTTGAAGATAAACTATCACGTTAGAATTCATTGTTGCGTTCATAGGCAATTACATAAATAATGACTTAGTTGTGACTTATAATTTCACTTCACAGCTTAATGTGTGATTATGGAGGTATATAACCACTTAAACTTGTAAATTAAAAATGATAGCTTGTCTCAATGGCAGCTACAATTTTTTTAAAAGCCATCTAGGTTGGTTATAGCCTCTTACTGCAGTCATAGATATGCTGAGCACCTGTTTAAAGCTCCCTCTAATCTTTGCTAATTAAGATAACAATATCCTTTACAAGCAATACTATATATATTTAGATGAAGACTGTATAATGATCAAACAACAACTATTAAGATTATTATGATTACCAACCCAGTACTATAAGCATTACTGAGTAGGTGTAGATACCAGGTAGGGATACTTTTTTAGTACTTGTGGTGCTCAACCCAGAAAAGGGGACATCCACGCATTTTTATTTGTTGTAAGCCAAGCAAAGGGATTATCCTTAGCAGAAAAATTCCAATATGACACCTCAGCTGATAGAAATTACTTCTCTCTTTCATTTATCTCACTTTTTGTCAAATTGTAGTTTAAATCTAGTGAAAACAGCTCCACTCATAATCACCCTATTCAAGTTTCCTATGTAAATGCATTCAACACCTGCTGCCCCCATGTGGGGCAGTGGTGCACCACCTCCTAATGTTTTTTGCCATTGCCAAAATGTGCTTGGGTTGGATTGGCTAGCCCTCCAAACTCTTCAGCATGCTATGTCCCACCTAAAGACTTAGCCTTACATCTCGCCCAAACCCAGGCTGTGGCACGTTTCCCCCTCATGCTCCCCCAGAGCAACATGAAATTCAGCCTTTGGGTTGAATATGGCAAGTTGTTCCCCTATTCAGATAAAGCAATTATCAAATTAGCCCAGGCTGTTTTTCAGCCTGCAGGCTTCATTGACTTCTACCCCTTCAAGGGTATTTTGATCTTGGCTTCTCAAGTGAAGCTGATGCTGCAGTAGCAGCTACCATCCCCCTGGTGTTCCAGAGCACCCCCTCCCAACTACTCATACCTGGTTGCCCACTGATCTCACTCTTTTTTTTTTAGTACTAGATGGTACCACTGATCTCACTCTTGTGGTTCAGTTTGCAGGCCTCCATACCTACCTACCACCTGAAATTCTAATGAATGAAGTTATTGCTGGATTATCAGAATATATTTCTGATCTCATGATACAATTTGTGGTTCCAAATGGAGCCACTCGCCTCACAGGCCCCGCGCCTTCATGATTATACGCCCAGCATCAACATTAATAGCCCTCTCAATCTTCCCTTGCACCATTATCCCCTCTGCCCCAGACCATCCTTTTTGGGCTCAAGTGGATGGAGGGCGCACCATTTGCTTTACCTGTTTTGAATTTGACCATTTGAAATGGCGCTGCCCCTCCAGCTCATGAGCCATGTCATCCACACCTGATTCTATGCACGATGACCTTATAGCTGATCCAATAACATTTTTTGAATGGGGCACTATCCTCCTGGCTCCCCCCAAAGTGGTAGTCACAGCAACCACTGAATTAACAAACCAAAAATTGCCTAAACAAACCTCTTCTACTGAACCCACCAATCAGGAGCTGAAATGAACTAAAGTAAGTTCTAAACTATCCTCCCAGCCAAACGCAATGGATAACCCATATGCAAATAACCCTAATCAAATTTAACCAAAATTCATGGGATTAATTGGTTGAGATTGATGAATTGGGCGAGCTTATCACTGAATCTGAATGGGCTGGGCCTCCTCCGTTCAAAATGTACCTCATACTGATTATGCGGCCCAATTCATAAAGCGCCATTATGTGCCTCGCCATGATGCCACCCCATTCAAAAGTGACCACTAACTAGCTGAAGAGGCAGTTTGCTTCTCCCAAATGTCGCCCTACCCATAAAGCCATTGCAAAATCAGTTGCAGTACTGGCTACGGGCCTGCCACCTCCTATCCTACCTAGTACCATGCTTCCAAAACAGCAAAAAGACCATCCTTAACACTATCAGGGGCCAAATTCAGCAGTTAAAAAAGTTGTGGCAGTTGAAAAGTTTGGCAAAAAACCCACATTACCCGCAACACCCTTGCAACCATCACCACCCTACCTAAAGTACGCCTTAAGGAGGAAAAAGCACTTGAAGACTATATTTCCACCCTCCTCATTGTACACAATAAGTTGCAAGCATCCATTTGTTATCTTGACCCCCATTTCCATGATGCTCTCACACCATTGCTATCCGCTTTGTGCTGCTACATGGTCACAACATATTAGGAAGAACCTCCTGATCCCCCTTTACCCACCGCCATGGATGGATAGCAGTTTCTGCTTCCAACTTGGTTGGTTTTTTTTGTTTGAATTTCGTGTCAGTTTGAGTAGATCCATCCATCTTGTTTTTAATTTAATTTATTTTATTTTGTTGTGGGAATTTAGCTCTTTTGAGCATCGAACACCTCAGCTGGTAACCTAGGAAGCCATATCAGATGATAAAGAGGCTTTTGGGAAAAATTTTGTCTGGGACACGCTTTAAATGACGGGTCATGGTAGACAAAATGGGGGTTGGAGCATCAGCTGCATGAGGCAACAGAGGTACAGGTGCAAGTATTCTTCATCAATAAGGCCAACAGTATGTTTCGCCTTGATGTACTGAACAAGGAGATTCTCAGTAAATGTAATAGGTGCCAGCACACAAGTAAAGGACTTGATTCGTTGGTGGGTTTGGGGATAGTTGAGATTAAAAAGAGAAGATATTGCCACATTAACACAACTGCAGCTCACAGCAAACACGAGCTCTTCAATTTTATAGTTAACATCATTGGGAAATTCTTGGGGAAGTTAGGGATGAGAATACTTTCATAAAGCGCGGTGGCTCCCCCTTTCAGGTTGGGCACTACTAGTGCTAAAAAAATACCCTCATAAAGAAGTTCCATTGACCCATGAGGAGTCTGGTCAAGTAGAGCATTGTATGGGGCCACAGCTGTTTCAACAGCGGTCCTATTTAAATTTTTATAGATTAGAAAGCCATTTCAAGAGCAAAAATGGCAGCAGGTAATAAAATTGAGATGATTTAAAAAATTTCCCAGACAAAATCAGGCTTAATCATATAAGCACAATTTTCATCAAAAATCATTTGAGAGCCTTAAATGGATTTGCTTTGGCCAACACTGGACCAGCAACAGGAGTTGGTGGAAAGGCAGAAACTGACTGGTTGCACACTGTCTACTATGGAAGCTCAGTTGAAACCTAAGCAGCCAATTTCTCAAAATTATTTTGGCTTAACCAACACTGATTAGTTGGCTCTTTAGGAGCAGTGCCAGAATTGGTTGTGGTAGGGGAAGAAGAAATGAACCACATTTAATAATTGCGTCAAGGAGGCAGCAGGGCTGACGATAAATGGAGGAGTGGCAGAAGAAGCTTCAGTGGAAACTGCTGAGCACTTGTGCTTTGATGGTTAAGTTGAAGCACAAGGGAGAAAAGTTGTGGCTGTTTTTGACGTGTGCCAAGAAAGGATAATCATAGGTGGATATGATCATGGTGTAGGGGTGTATTGCAAAGTGGGTATCATGTTTGAAAAGGAGGATTATTGCAAAAGCATGAGGCTTTGATAAGCGATCCACGCCATTTGGACCCACGAATTGCAGCACAGGGTATGCTCCATAAACTGCTAAACCCCCCGTGATTTTGTGGCAAAGGTGTTTGGGGGAGAGATGGGAGGAAAATCTGCAAACTGAACCAGAATAGTGGCTTTATCTGGGGCCACATACAGGTGGTGGGAATCGGTATTTTTAGAAATCAAAGGCAGCTTATCTGCTGCCATCTCATGGGCTTCATATGTGAAGCCAAGGTCAAAATACCCCTTAAAATGGCAAAAAGTGGTAAGTCTGGAAGGCTTAAAAACTGCCATGGCCAACTTGATAATGGTCACTTTAGTTCAAGGAAAGAGATTACTATACTAGACCCAAGTGGCAAAATGAGACTTTCTTAAGGCAGAAGAGGGCTGCAGAGCATCGCCTGGGAGCTTGCAAGGTGTTGGGATAAATTCTGAGGCAAGACATAACGCCCAGTAGCATTAGAGCTAGCGGAGCCAGACCATACGTGCTTTGCAGCGGCTAAAATATGCCATAAGGCGGAGCACCGCCACCCCATGCTGGGGGAGTAGGCGGCAAATGCATTAACATTGTATCACAATGGCTCAAACTAATAGCTGTTTTTTGTAAATTTTAAGTTAAAATCTGGCTTTGACTAAGTTATTGAAGCAAAAAAGATACCAGGTAGGGTTATGTTATGATTTTTTTCCCACATTACCCAGCTTCATCAATTATGATTATTCTGCTGGTATTCTAAGAATGCATCCCACTAGTGGATGTTGGAGTTATCAATTGCACATACAATAACAATTGCTTGGTGAGATATTCTAAACAAATATTTAATGATCCAACAGATTAAAATCTTCCAAATTGATGAGTGATTCATTGGGAGATGATCCCAAACAATAAACAAACAATTAGGGTTTGTATTTCATTAATGATAACTTAATTGACTTTTATGGAGTTGACTAGGTTTAGTAGCCAATCAACTAAACGTTTGTGAGTTGCTGGTGAGTAATGCCGCCGGTGATACACCAACTTTCAAGTTAATCTTTTCTGGATCACAACCTTCTGTTTATAGGTAAGAGTCCCATTACCTAAGCAGGTTGTTACCAAATAAGGTAATTCAATGGACGTTGAGCGAGGACTTTGAGACACGTTCTTTGTTTTAACTCAGAAGAGGTTGTGGTCAAGTAGGGTAGAGAACCTTATTAATATGATGATGGTGATCATTGTTTAACGTGACACTGGAGGGAATAATTAGCAACAGCCGCCATTCCCAATTGGTGGCACCAACCA
This sequence comes from Massospora cicadina, assembly GCA_022478985.1. Classification (NCBI taxonomy): domain Eukaryota; kingdom Fungi; phylum Entomophthoromycota; class Entomophthoromycetes; order Entomophthorales; family Entomophthoraceae; genus Massospora; species Massospora cicadina. The sequence goes on along the minus strand of JAKSZP010002813.1, from coordinate 22,556 downwards.
AAGAATTATGCACCAAATTCCTTATAAATTCCCTTTAGGTTTTTTATAGTAAAGCAGAAAAAATAGGAAGTTCAATTGCTTTCATAATTAGGCTGATTTTGCTCTTAAGATTAGAGTTGTTGAAGGACAAGAAGAACATTTGTCTATATTTTTTCTATCTCCATGGACTCAGCGTGATGAGAAGGAAGAAGAACATCTAACTTAATCCTAGGTTAAGTTCTACCAGACGAAATAGGAAAGAACTTCCTACAATTTTAGATGAATTTGATACTAGATTAACACCAGGTTGGTATTGGACCTAATTGCTATCTTAGCTATCAGCTTAACTAGAATAGTAGACTTCATACTACTATTGCTCATTATATTCTATTATCAACAAGTCAAAAAACACACATACAGGGAGCTGTGCGGTTGAACAAGGGAGCTGAAGAGAGTGTTATTCAGAAAGAAGTAAAAAAATCCCAAACTTTAAAAAATGGTGTTCACTAAAGGGGAGGAAGTCGAGTGCCAATAGTTCCCAAATTTTTACCAATTAGTGCTCACGTTAGGGGGCTGTTGAGTTTAACTAAATTTTATAATAAGATCATATCAAAATGTATTATAAGAATGAATACGAAAGCTTTGGATGGATCTTGAAACCATTAACAAAAATGCACTTAAATTGGAATCACAAGCTAACTTAACTGTATTAGAAGAGTAGGTGACAAAGGTCGAGGAAAAGTTAAAGAAATGGGAAAAATCAACAATGACCTCTGTAGAAAAGCCAACTCCTTAAAGTGCAAGGAGAGTGAATTAATTGTAGAAGTATTATTTCTGAAGACTGATTGAGAGGCAGACTGAGATCTCATACACCAGCTTACTGAAGAGATGGTGCAACAATTGAAGCATATAGAAGAACTGGAGGACTATAAATGCAATTATGCGCAAATGAAGGCGTAATAAGTTGACAATGAAACGCCTGAAAATCCAGTTTGAAAGAATCACCCACCCATAAATATGTCTGTCTCATTTGTAGCAATTTTGGAGATGAACCTGAAGTTATTCCCATGGTCAATAGAGTTGTCAGACGGGATCAACTTTATAGTGGAGCCAAGGATAAATTTTAAAGTACACTAAAAATAACCGCATTCCTATGGGATAATACCACTGCATTTTTACAAGTATTCAAATGATGATGTTTGGTTTTAGTGACTGACAAAAGCAGTGACCATTATGAATTGCCTGGACACCATTTGTTGGAATCTAATGTTACCCCGTTAGATGGTGACAATAGGTCTTATCAGGATGCCAAGGAAGTATCATTTTATAATTTGGGAAGCTCTATGCGGATGTATAACTTTAGGCAGAATTTAAAAGGATTAGAATCCGAAAAGTCAAGGTCCTAGTAGCTTTCACAGACCAATTCTACCAGGAATCACAGATCCTGACCGGTGCAAAGGTGCATATGGGTTTTGACACACAAATCACAATTAAAGCGGCGTTATGGCCATATTGTTGTTTGAACTAGAACAATGGCTTTAGCGCTGGTAACGCAAATGTCCACATCTCAAATGGTGGATCATTTAAAGATGTTAAGAGCCACTTTTGAAGCCCCAAACAGAGCATTCCAAGTGATCCAGACTAGAGCTCAGAATACTGTAAAAATTGCTGAGACAAATAAGGAGAAATCAATTTGAGTCATGTTGGGGGATAAGCCCAAAGTATGAAAACAAGCGGACAAGATACAAATCCATTGCCACCAGTGTGGTGAAATTTGGACATGTAGCCTCCCAAAGTTAGAGCAAAAAGCATAAGGAGCAGGTCATCTTTGTCCAGATGAAGGAGAAGGAAAGCAGCTAGGAGTAAAAAAGGTCCTGCAGTCTAGATATGGAACAATCTGGAACCACGGTTAAAACTGTTCCTCCCATTAATAAAAATGAAGATATAGACATTTACAATATTTCTGTAAATAATGAGACAAATGAACCACTATAACAGATTGTTAACATAAACGTGAACGCTATTACTCAAGCAAAAACAAAAGACTTTGACCCCAAAAACATGAAGGATGTGGCTCCACTTTATGCTCATCAACTAGCAGACAAGATTGAATCCGCCAAAAACCATGGGTAGCGCTGGGGATAAATTATGCCAGGACATGGTGAACTAAACGTGCTACTGGATAATATGGAAAAGAAACAAAGGATGATAGCAAAAAATCAGGTCATTTCATTTCTCCATCTAATACTAATTGGCAGAGATAGCAAATTCCATGATTTTGGAATGTTACATGAAATGGGATTGCTGTTGGAAACTGCCAAAATTTGCAACGTTTTAGTAGATTGAGAGCAGCTGGCTGCTTTATCAAAACAGCAGTAAGAAGATGTTCTCAAATATCTGAGAAGTATTGGGAGACATTCTCCCAAAATGACCATAACTTGAATTTTGCGAAGAAAATGATTACATGTCAACACAGGGGAATATTTAATGTTAAGGATGATACGTGTTCAAAGGTCTAGAGCTGCTGAAGCTGTGGTCAGTGGAGAAATCAGCAAGGTAGTTAAGCATGGGCTCCTTTTTCCATCCTCAAGTCCATAGATGAGTCTTATCCATATAGTGTTAAATGGGGAAGGATCAACTTAATTAGTAATCAATTATCGCTAATTGAACAAAATCACTAAGAAGGATTTTATCCGCTGCTGAGGATTGATGATGCACTCAATCGCCTAAGAACACCAAATACTTTATAGCGATGGAAATGTTTTAAGATATTGGTAAGTAAATTTGCCAAAGGACAAAGAAAATGTATGATCATTACTGCACAAGGACTTTACCAGCTAACTAAATGCCCCAGAAATTGTGTAATGCACCAGCCACCTTCCAGAGAGCAATTGACTCTATCCTTAGTGATCTGAGGCTATCCTGTGTCTTAATACAACTGGACGCTATAGTTGTACTTAGCAGAACCTCACGTACCATTTGGAGCACTTAGAAAAAGTGTTCAAGCGCCTAGTGATGGCAAACTTGAAAATAATGGCAAGAAATGACATTTCCCAAAAAGGAGCTTGAGTAATTGGGGTTTGTTATTAACTAAAATGGGCTGCAAACCCAGAAGCAGAAGATTATGGCAATCAAAAGAATGTGAATCCCAAAGAGCGTTTGGGATATACAAGTAATTCTTGGGGTGGTCAGCTACTATTGCTGATTCATAGATTTGCAAAAATCATGGAGCCTTTATTTTACCTACTAAAGGATCTAAAGAAGGATTTTTGTGTGGACCAAGAAGCCCAAGAAACCTTTGATAAATTATCCAATACCTGACGACAAGTCCTTTCTGAAAGGACCCAAATTTTGATAGGGAATTCATCATCCAAACTGATGCAATGTTGACGTCAATTAAAGCCGTTTTAAGTTAAATGGATGAAGATGGGGAAGAACATCTGGTGGCCTATGTGAGTCAAACACTAACTCCAGCGGAGAGAAATTATATTGTGATGGAGCATGAATGCCTTGTGGTAATATATGCATGCAAGCAATTCTGAGTTTACATTAATGGGACACACTTTGAGTTGTGACAGACCACCCATTTTTATGCTGGCTCCATAGCCTGAAGAAACCAAAAGGGCGATTGGCCCAACGGGGTTTAAAATTACAAGCCTATAATCTATGATACTACACTGGAATGTAGCAGAGCATCAAAAACGCTGACTGATTGCCAAGATTGCCTGCTGTCCAAGTTATCTATCATCAAGCAAACGAGTTATTCCAAAGGATGATCAAAGGCAATGTTGGGGACACACTCCAAGAAATTATGAAACACTAAGAAAAGCGATTGAATACAACAAGATGTAAAATGACTATTAATTAAAAAGATTGATGGAAAACGGTTTTTATTCCCAAAGCCAACAAAATGAGCGGAAATAATCTGACCTGCACACAAAGTCATCAGCCATGGTAGATCAAGGATAACCATGGACCATATTCTCCAGTATTACAGGGAATCAAACAACTATGATGTCGCTGACTACCTGGCCTTTTTTGTGGAATGCCAATCCCACAAAACCATAAGAATATAATAGGATACAGGCTAGTATGCCCTGGATTCTTGTGGCATACTGTGTCAATAGATGTGATAGGACCTATGAATATCAGTACAAGAGGCGCAAAATATATCATAATGGCAATAGACCATCTAACTAGATGGGTCAAAATCAAAGCCTTGAGCAAAGTGGATGCTGTGAGAACGGCGAAGTTCATTTTAGATTAAGCGGTTTACTGGCATTGATGTCCTCGAGTGATCTTGAGTGCAATGGAAACAACTTTAAACCTATGTAATCATGAGGCTTAACAAATTAATAGGGATTATATGAGTAGTATCAATTCCATATGGGGTAGAAACAAACGGAATGGAGTAATGAGTTATTGGAATGCTAGCCGCAACTCTTAGAAAATTGGTCGTGGGGAAACCTTCCACTTGGTGAACTTACCTAATTTCTATTACCTTCGCCTACAACATAAGTCATAATATGGCGATAGGAAAAACGCCATTTGAGTTACTTTATTGATGAAGGTAGTCTTACCACCAATCTTGTTCTCTTCCATAGAGCTAGCAGCGGGGATGAGTACTGATCAATACCTAAACTAACAGGAATATACTATTATTGAAGTGTAATTAAAGGTGTATAATACAACTTTTTAGGGAAAGGATAAAATTGAAGTTGATGGACGATAAGAACCAACCAGTGATACAGGAGTACAATGTGAGGGATAGGATAGCCTTTTGTGACACCCAAAATTTTGGATGAAGTTTAAGATGGATGCTTTGTGGTTGGGCCAATTTGAATTTATTGCCAAGTTGGCGACTAATGCCTACATGATCAAGAACATCACGGATGACCAAGTATTGAACCTGGTCCATATGAAATATCTTAAGTATTGGATCTAGGATAGGAATAAGTGCAATGTTCCTGAAGGACCAAAGAACTAGAAATAATAGGCCAAGTCTAGGGTTGGTAAGTCCCAGGTGTGGGCGTTGAACCATAATAGGTGGTTAAGTCTTAACTTAGACCTCTGAAACATGATAGCTAGTTAAGTTCATAAAGAACCACTGAACCAGAGTAGAGAAATTGGTAAGTTGGACCTCTGAACTCATTTATAGGTTAAGTCCCATTGCAAAAAATAAAAAGGAAAAAATACAAAAAGATAATAGATGAAAATCAAACAAAAAGTATATAAAAATATTAAAAATGCAAAAAATAGTGACATCCAATTTTCAAATTTATATCATCAAAAAGCATCTGGTGAAGTTTTTTTCGCTCAATATAACTTTTGAGCAAATGTTAAAAAATTACAGAAAAACTAAACAACTTCAAAAACCGACACACAGCAAATCCCCAATGTCCTTAGCCCTACCGCCCACTGCCCCATTTTTGGAGCAGTGGCAAAAGCCCCTTAGCATCTTCTGCCCATTGGGAAAATGCTTTCAAGCTAGAGTGACCAGCCCCCCAATGCCTCTGGTCAAATATGTTCCCCCAAAGGATCTCGCCCTCCACCTTGCACAATCCCAAGTGGTGCCTCATAGCCCCATTGTGCTCCCCCAAAGATAGATGTGATTCAGCCTCTGGGTTGAATATGGCAACTTGGTTCCCTATAATGAAAAACAAATTATAGAATAAGTCCAGGTGTTTATGCAGCTTACAGGCGTTGTTAACTTCTTCCCCTACAAGGGGTAATTGGACCTCCAGCTTCACCTGTGAAGCTGATGCTGCAATCACATCCAATCTTCCCCTGGTGTTCCACGGAACCCCAATACCAACCACTTGCACCAGGTTGCCTGATGACACCACTCTTGTGGTTCAATTTGCAGGCCTCCCCACTCACCTCCCCCTGATACTTTATATAGTGAACTAATAGCAGGGTTATTAGTATATGGCACTGACCCCATTCTATAATTTGTGGTTCCCAATGGAGCCAACTGACTTGAGTGCTCTTGCGCCTTTGCAACTGTACGCCCAATATTAACCAAAACAGCCATTTTGATTCCCCCTTACACCATTGTCCTCTCTGCCCCTGACCACCCTTTCTGGGCCAGATTAGACAAAGGGCGCACGATCTGCCCCATTTTTTTGACCTAAACCACTTGAAGCGGGGCTGCCCCACCATAGCCTAAGCTGGAGCCCACACGCTTGACTCCCCCATGTTGCTCCCATGCCAATCTAAAAACATTTTTTGAATGGGGCATAATTCTCCCTCCCCCTCCACCCTAAAATGGTAGATGCAGCTGCCACTGATTTAGCCAATAAGGAACCTACATGTCAAACCCCCACTACACTCTTACTAATCAGGAGACATCATGGACCCCAGTAAATTCAAATAAACCCAACCCAGCCCACCCGTATGCTAATCAACCTATCATTTTTAACCAAAATCCCTGGGATTATTTAGAGAAAGTTGATGATTTGGGAGATCCTGTCCCCAATTTGGTCAAGGCCCCAGGCTTTGAAATGCACCTAAAAGCAGAATATGCAGCTCAATTTTTAACACGGCACTATGCTCTACACTCCGATGCTGAAGAATTCCAAAGTGACCACTAACTCACCAAAGAGGCTGTTGCCTCCCCTGATTGTCACCCCCTCCAAAAGGCCGTAGCAAAATCAGTTGAAGTCTTGCCAAGGGGATACCCGCCCCTGTCCTTCCCCATGAAACAACTTCATAAAAAAGAATTACTACAATTCTACCAAATTGCCAACAAAGCAATACAAAAATTTGTGATGGTTGCAAATTTGGCTTAAGACCCACATTACCATCAACAACATCGCCTCCTTCACCATCCTTTCCAAAGTTCGCTTCAAGGCTGTGAAAGCCCTATCTGAATATATCACCACCCTCCTCATAGCAAAATTTGAGCTGCAAGCCCCACTATGCTACCTCAACCTCAATTTTGAGGATGCACCCACGCCTGTGCTCTCAGCGCTTTGCCATACACTTTCTGACACAGTGGAGGAAGATGAGCCTCCTGATCCCCACTCACTCCCACAATGGATGCATAGCAGTTTACTGCCTCCAACCTGATTGGATCATTTTAGTTTTTTTTAATTTAGATTCAGTTTGAGGGATACGCTCATTTCTTTCTGTTCATTCAATTTTAGTTTAGTTTAAGTTTTGCACCTCTGAGCTCATATTGTCCATCCCCAGGGCGGCTTGCCTTGGTTAATACAAATAAAAACATTTGGTGATGTCCCTCTATGTTATTAAGTTGATCAGCTCAGGCTGATACCGTGTTTACTGCGAGTAGTCCCAAGGTGCTGATAGAAGAAAAGCACATTGGGAGAATCAGGACAGGTAGAAACTGTATTAGCTGGGAGTAGTCCCTTATAAAATGAAGCCTAGCCTGGGGTAATACAGGGAACAAGGAATCGGAGAAGCCATATGAGAAGATCCTATAAATGAAGAAGTGTTGTATAACCCTGACCTGGAGGAAACAGGATTTCCAGACCTTTTTATTGGCAAGAACACTCAAACTAGGCTGGCATAGCATGTGGCAATGGGAACTGCTTCTGCGGAGGCAGAGAAAGGAGGACATGGAAAGTAAACATTTAAAGAAGAAGGGCTAAAACAAGACACATTGAGCAAGGAATGGAGATGGACCAAGAGCACTCCAAACTTAAGCTATGCTGGCAGACTCATTCAGAATCCAAGTAGCGTATACCTTAGAAAATCCTCATCGCTGGATAAACTGGTCAAGCGGGAAGATGTGTTGATATTTTTGCCCACATTACCCAGATTCATCAATTATAATTAATCTGCTTGTCCACCAGGGGATTTATCCTGCTAGTGGATGTTAGATTTATTGATTGCATAAATATTAACTATTGTTTGGAGAAATATTCATAGCAAATAATATAATTATCTAGCATATTACAATCTGCCAGATTGATGTGTGTCTCAACAGGGATTTCCAAAAATAAACATGCTACTAGGGTGTCATTTTCATTATCAAGAACATAATTGGAACATCGATGAATCCCCCCCTTGGGTTGGGACCATCTAGTACTAAAAAAGAACATAATTGAATTGTAGGAGTCAATCAGGTTTAGTTGCCAATCAACTAAGGGGTTTATGAGTTGAAAGTAATGCCGCCTGCGATACAGCAACTTTTGAGTTAACCTTTTCTGAATTTTAATCTGCTGTTTTGGGTCATAGTCACATTACCTAAGCAGGTTGTTATCAGATCATGGTAATTTGAAAAACAGTTAAGCAAAAGATGGTACACATTCTTAGTTTCAACTCAGAAGAGGTCGAAGTCAAGTAGGGGAAAAACAATTGTTTTGATGAGTAAGATCATAATTTTGTGCGACCCTGGAGGTTTAATTTATCAGCAATGGCCTCCATTCCCAATTAAGCGCCAACTGAAGAGTCTTGTTCTGAATTCCCTATAAATATCCCTTAGTTTTTTATAATATAGCAGAAAAAATAGGAAAGTTCAAATTTTTATATTTAGGCTGTTTTTGCTCTTGTAATTAGAGTTATTTAAGGTATGAAAATACTTTGTCTATATTATATTGTATCTCTGCGGACTCTGCATGACAAAAGGAACAAGAACCTCTGAAACTTATCTTATTTTAATTCTACCAGTCAAAATAGAGAATAAGACCCTACAATCTCAGATGAATTTAATATTAGGACAAGCATCATGCTGGTGTTGGACCTAATTACTATCTTGGCTATCAGCTCAACTAGATTAGTAGTCTTCCTACTAATTTTGACCATTATATTATATTTCAACAAATCAAAAAACGCACATACAAGGTTTGTGCAGTTGAACAATGGAGCTGAAGTGAATATATAGAAAGAGGAATGAAATCTTGAGCTTTATCAAATGGTGCTCAATAGAGTCACTAGCGGCTCCAGAGTTTTAACAGGATACTAAGTGGCCATATTACATAATAAGTGACTAGAGTAACAACTTTAAATTGTTTTAATTAGCTGAAATTTTGTCTATCATACACCTTTTAATATGATCTTTTATGAGAGAATATTATTGGTACATAGCAATAATTCAAGAGTTACATAGCAGCTGAAGTGCACTGATATATAAAAATTTGTTAGACTTTTCTAAATGCGCTTATAGAGTTAGAAGTATAATCTGACTGGTTATATGAACAATGCAAACATGTTATTGAAATGTATATGAGATTAACAAGTAACTCATAACATTGTGATTAATGACATGAAAAACCTTTAAGACATCAATGGCTGAAAACTGATACTTTTTTGATTGCCTTTTTCTCAAAAGTAAACATGCGTCAAAAGATTTAATTATAAGGTTCATTAACCCTTCTCATTAGTATCTGTTTTATCTATTTGTAGGTGGTAAATATTCAGCTATGTCCTATGATTATATATTCTCCATAATAAAGGCATTTGCACTAATAGACTTAGGTATTATTGCCATACTGTGTTAATAAATTTGTTAAGCATTTAGTCTATGACCCAAATATTCCTAGAAGCTATTGTAATATTACTTCCTGGATCATCTCCTTTATAAAAATTTCTCAGTTTTATCAGTAGATTGAGTAGTGGTACTGCTTTATAGTATTCAGGGAAAGAGTGACAATTTCACAAGGTTTTAAGTTTACATGGTGTTGTGATTTTTGCCCATATTCACAGCCTGCTAGATTGCCAGGAATCTCTAGGGGATAATTTCCTAATGAGAGGTAAATTGGAAATCGGTTAGACCAAATTTTGGAGTAACTATGTTCAGGGGATTTTAGGATATTTGCCTGGTCATATTCATTGAGGATTGATCCGGACAAATACTTAAGATCTTGTTGGGCAGAGTTGCCAACAAAATAGGGGCATCTGATAGTGATTAACTATCAAGTGTACCGATTGGGATCGGTTGGGTTTCATCATTGACTGATTGGGAATGAATAGCAAGTTGCGAGGTGAGTGATGCCGCCTACAACTAGTGAATCAATCAGTTGGTGCGTGACTTGCATTAATAGTAATAAGTCCCATTATCTAAGCAGGTCACTAGCCAAATATGGTTGGTTCACTTGGATTGAGAAAAAAACGTTAGGGACACATTTTTTGAATCTTTCAGTTTAGGTCTTGAGGATGTCCAACAACGGAATCCTAGCCAGGATGGGGAAGACCATGCTGCTGAGACAAGGATGAGTGATTCAATAGTAATGGCTGCCGTTTCATCAAAGAGGTTTCAACTGAGGGTTAGATGACTGAATCCCCACTATAAATTCCCTAGAATTCACTCAATAAAAACAGTATTTTACAAAAACAGCATTTATATAACAGTTCTATAGTTTTCATCCAGTATATAGTTTAAGTAGTAAACTATTATCAGCTTTCAATTGTTCTATTCTTCTCAAGTATATTATTGCTGTGTGCAATAATTGGGAGACTCTTAGGGAAAAGAGTAAAGATCTGAGCGAGGATCTAGAGAAGAAAAAGAAACAATTAGGGATTGCTGCTGAATGTGTGTTGGACTGAAGAGACTGTCATCAGGGAATCTTAGAGAAGATTGGGTTGGAAGAACAAGGGAACAAATCCCTAGATCATGACATCTCAAGTATTTCAAGTGGGAATACTGGCCAAGCGTTGGGATGAGATATAATAATTCACTCAACTATGGATAATAGTCGTCATACTATTATCAACCAATAATCTAATATACTATACAACGCAGACAAAGTGCACAAGAAACTGAACCTGTGCAGTAAAAGTTTATTGGGGTTGTTTGCCAATAATAACCCTTAAGTAAATTTTTACAAGTTGGTGCTCACTAAAGGGGTGTAGTTGAGTTAAAAATTAATAAGAATGTCATACAAAGATGAGTTATGCAAACTGTGGATGGAGATAGCCACTGTGAATCAGAATGCCCTAAAAACAGTGGATCATCAGGAATTTGCAGCCTTGGAAGAACGAATTGCCAAGATGGAGGAAGGGATTGATAATGTTGCAAGTTTCAGGAATGAGTTACTTGGGAAAGTAACTTTGTTGAAGAAGAAAGAAGGGGACCTTATCGATGAATCCCCCCCTTGGGTTGGGACCATCTAGTACTAAAAAAGAAGGGGACCTTGTTTGAGAGGTCTTATATCTGAAAATGGAGTGAGAAGTGGATCACGTTCATTTGAGAAATTTCAGCGCAGATATAGAGCGACTGATCAAACAGGTGGAGGAACTTAAAACTCACAAATGCAGTTGTGAGCCAGATATGGCAAGCGATGCTGAAGAAAGAAGTCCTTCCACAATAATTGGGAAGTTGAATACCCCAAGGAACATGCTAACTTTTTGCTGCCATTTTGGAGATGACACCCAAAGTCACTCCTCAAGTGAGCCAAGTGGTCAAACCTAGAGAATCAGCTAGAGATAACTCAGAGGAATTTAAGGCAATGCTGAAATTGCCAATGTTCCATCGGGATAATGCCCAGCATTTTTCTGACTGTTCAATATGACCATGTATGGCTATGGGGATCATCAAAAGGTGTTGACGGTCATGAATTGCCTAGACACCAACTGTCAGAACTTAGTGTTACCTCACCTGGAGGGGGACAGCTGGTCATATGCTGAGGCAAAGGCAGCCATCATGAAGGAATTTGGGAGTCTGACGTGCATGTCAAAGTGCAAACAGGAGTTTATGGGAATCCAGTTCCATAAAGATGAGTCTCTAGCAAGCTTCGCAGATTGGTTCTACCAGGAGTTGCAGATCCTGGTTGGAGCGAAAGTACTGGATGACTTCAATGCCAGAATCGCCTTACAAGTTGCCCTTCAGCCCTATCGCGATTTGCATCACATGATGTCTTCCATGTTCACAATGGAAATAACTACCTCTCAAATGGTAGATAATTTGAAGATTTTGGGAGCAACATTTGATGCCCCAAATAGAAGTTTCAAATCTAATCTGGTATGCAATTTGAATCCCACAAAGGGGAACAAAGGTGCTAAAGAGACAAACAACTGAACTGTGCCAGGGAATAAGCCCAAAGAATTCAGATGGTTGAATAAGAAGGAAAAGGTCTGCTACCAATGTGGTGGGAAAGGACATTTCGCCATGCACTGTAAGAAGCTGAAGGATCAAATCAACGTGGTCCAGGTGAAAGAGTCAGCTGCCACCAAGGAATTGGGAAAAGGGCCCACGGCCTAGATGGGGAACAGTCTAGAGCTGCAGAGAAGCCTGTTCCTCCTGACATCATGACTGAGGAAATTGATATCAGTGATCTGTTTGTGGATGATGACATACAGGATCAGCTGTATCAAGTGGTCAATTTGGATGTAAATGCAGTGACCAGATCCAGGGCGAAGGGAATCGACCCCAAGATAATCAAGGAAGTTTCCCGGCCATATGCCTGACAACTGGTGGACAAGATTTGAACTGCTGAGAATCCTGAAGAATTATCTGAAGTCTGATTAGATGAGGCCAATCTGTTGATCCCCCTCAGTGCATAAAGGAATCGTTTCCTGATTTATTGACGCAAATTATTCACACCCTCGATTTGGCTAATAACGCCGCTATACACTCAGTAAACACTATATTGAAATACTCTGAGTGTACATATATAGACATACAAGTGAATTGAGTGTGGGTGAGGGCGATTGTCAACAGCGGAGTGCCCATCAACATTGTCTTAACCAAGCTGGTAAAGAGGATGAAGATCTCGCCAGACTTGGAACATAAGAAGGAATATGGGACAGCTGGGCTGAACACCACCATCTCCTGTGGAGCATATAGCACTTTGCCACTATGATTTGGGTCATTGGTGGTATCTGCGCCAGCAATAGTTTTGGCCAACCAAAACTATGACATTCTGATCAGAATGGAGTTTCTATGCAAATATGGAGTTAAATGTAACTTTGAGGATAATATGTTGACCATATTGGGTCAGACGTTATCATTGGTATATCAGAAGGATGGTGAAGCTCCGCTGAATAGGAGAAACAACTTCATCAATCTAATATACAATGACGGCATTGTCCCAATTTGGTACCAATTAGTTGGTAGGAAGCGACGAGAAATGCTGACAGAAATCCTAGAGAACTGGGGAATTCCACTGAGGATCAAGAATGAGAAGATCATACCGCCAGGATCGCAGATGATAGTCAACATGGGGTTGACATTGGAGATACCTGAGCTGTTGTATGGGGAGGTCAGAAGCCCCTGGAAGAAGTCCAGAGTGGAGCCTTGGGTGGCTCCTGGGATAATAATGCAGGCCATGGAGAAATTCAAGTTCTCCTGGCAAATTTAAGTGAAAAACCAATGAAGATCAAGAAGAATCAGATCATCACATTTGTTCATCTGATCCCGATGGCCAAATTGAGGAGATTCCACGATTTTAAGACTCTTGATGAAATGGGATTACCTCCAGCTGGGGTAACCAAGAGTATCAACCTATTGGTTGATTGAGAGCAACTCGCTGATCTGTCAGAAGGCCAGCAAGAGGAGGTGCTCAAATTATTTGAAAAGTATCAAAAAGTATTTTCTCAGGACAACCACAATTTGGGATGTTCAAGAGATGTGATCCACAAGGTTGACACTGGGGAAATTTGCTGATCAGGATGAGACTGATCTGACAATCAAAAGCAGCTGAAGCAGTAGTGAAAGATGAAATCAGCAAACTAGTGAAGCATGGGCTTCTAGTTCTGTTGTTGAGTCCCTGGGCGAGTCCAATTCTAATCGTGAAGAAAAAGGATGGCTCCAACCAGGTGGTGATCAACTACTGAAAGCTGAATAAGATTATGAAGAAGGATTTGTATCCCCTACCAAGAATTGACGATGTGCTAGATCAATTGGGAGAAGCGAAGTATTTCTCCATGATGGATCTGATCTCAGGATATTGGCAAATCGACTTTCCAAAAGAAGACCAAGAAAAATGCACGATTATTACTGTGCAGGGGCTATACCAACCAATGAGGATGCCCCAGGGTCTATTTAATGCGCCTGCAACGTTTTAGAGGGCCATGGATGCTATACTGAGCAACTTAAAGTTGTCATGCATCCTGGTATACTTGGACGATATAAATGTGTTTAGTAGGACGTTTACTGATCACCTACACCACTTGGAAGAAGTATTCAAGTGACTGTCCGCAGCTAACCTGAAGATTAAGCTGAGGAAGTGTCACTTCTTCAAAAAGAGTTGTAATATCTGGGATTCGTGATCAACTCTAGTGGATTGCAGCCGCAAGCCCAGAAGATAGAAGCCATAGAACAGATGTCTGTGCCAAAGAGTGTCTGAGACATTCAAGTGCTCCTTTTGATGGTCAGATACTACAGAAGATTTATTTGGGACTTTGCCCAAATAGCCGAGCCCTTATTCCATCTGTTAAATATAAAAAAAGGATTAGTATGGAATGAAGAAGCCCATGAATCCTTTGATGATCTACGCCGGCATCTAGTAGATTCTCCAATTTTTAAATATCCAAATTTTGATCGAGAGTTTATTATACAAACTGATGCTTCGTTGATGGCGATCAGTGCCATACTAAGTCAAGTAGACGAACTTGGGGACAAACTTCCAGTGGCATATGTGAGCCAGACACTTTCAGCCACTGAGAGGAACTACACTGTAACTGAGCATGAATGCCTTGCAGTCATTTCTGCCTGTAAGCAGTTTCAGGTGTACATCCATGGAATGAACTTTAAAGTGGTGATAGACCACTATTCGTTGCATTGGCTCCAAGATTTAAGAGAAACAGAAGGATGACTGGCTTAATGGGCACTTAAGCTACGGGCTTATAATTACGAGATTGTACACCAAGTGATGGCTTCTCACCAGAATTTGGGTGGCTTATTGCGGTTACCAATGGTCCAGATGCTATACCCACAGGTGGATGAGCTAGAAAGAGAATGGTCAATGGAGAAATTGGGAATGAGCCCCAAGAAATCCAAGGTGTGCTTTGGAAAGCGATGGAAAACACCTAGACCATGGATGAAGAAGTGTTTAAGATGATTAATGGGAAACTGTTGATATTCCTGAAGCCGACAGAAAGAGCAGCTATTGTTCAAGCTGCTCATAAGGTTGTCAGGCATGGAGGCCTGAGAAAAACAACCGATTATATTCACCAGTACTACTGGGAGTTGATCAACTATGATGTCGCCGACTATCTAGCTTGTTGTGTGGAGTGCCAGCTGCGCAAGCCACATAAGAATAAAACTGGATACTGACTGGTCCGCCCTGGATTTGCCTGGCATATAGTGTCCATTGATGTAATGGGACTGCTAATGATGAGCACAGGGGAGTCAAGTACATAATAGTTGCCATTGACCATCTGACGAGATGGTTTGAGATGAAGGCCCCTGGAGAAAGTAGATGCTACCAGCACCACAAGGTTCATCCCAGATCGAGTAGTATATCAACATGGATGTCCACAGGTCCTGCTTAGCAATAATGGAACAAAATTCACGTCTCATGTGATCCCACAATTGAATGAGATAATGGGGATCAGAGGAGTCATGTCAGTACCCTACTGGCCAGAGACTAACGGACTGGTAGAACAAGTGAATGGAATGCTGGCCACAACACTGAGGAAGGTGGTCACAGGAAGAAATATTGCATGGGGAACGTACCTGAGTTTGATGACGTTTGCCTAAAATATCAGTCATCATACAGAGATGGGAAAAAACGCCGTATGAGTTGCTATATGGGAGGAAGGCCACGTTGATGCCAATTTTATATTCAGTGGTGGAACCAACGTCAGATTTGAGTGCTGAACAGTACTTGAACCAACTGACGAATATCCTGATCAATTTGCAATTGAAAGAATTCGATACTACATTGAAGGAAAGGATATGCGTAAAATTGATGGATGATAAGAACTGACCGGCCTTAGCAGAATATTGAATAGGCGAAAGAGTAGCCTATTGTGATATGCATGGTTTCAGAAGAAGAAACAAACTAGGTAGCATTGTGGTCAGGTCCATTTGAAGTTATCAAAAAGATGGCGACTGATGCCTACTCTATCAAGAATCTCTTAGATGGAAGAGTTGTGAATCAAGTTCATGATAAGTATTTGAAGTGATGGATCTATGAAAAAAGCAAAAGATTTCCCGAAGGACCAATGAACCATTAAGTTGGTCATGTCTTGATGATTAGGTCAAGTCCAAAAAAGGACCTCTGAAAAATTTAGATAGTTTAGGTCTGAAAAAAAGGCCTCTGAACCATAGAAAACTGGTAGGTTTAAGTACCCAAGACCCAGTTGAGGGGGAAGTTAGAAAGATGGACCGCTGAACCAAAACAAGGTCAAGTCTCATAGAAAAAAGAAGGATAAAAATAAAAAATTGATAAAAGATATTGGAAAAATATAAACTGCATAGAAAAAACTGATAAAGTTTTATAATTTTTATTCTTATTAATTATCCTTGATATGGGGATGATTCTGCCTATGTTGCCTCTTGGGGGAGGGAGGTTAAATGCAGTAGGAATGAATAGCACATCAAAATTGATGTGATATTAGATGCTAGCGATGGCTAGACCTACACAAAACCAAGTCCTTTGAGCAGATGCAGATCCCTGCGAGAAAGTGACTAGGGGAAGGGAAATTGAAATGTCAGAAGAAGCCAATCGCAAAACCCCAGAGCGGGGAGGAAAGCAACAGTATAAAAAGAGGTAGTAAGCAAATAACCCTGAGTAATCACAATATAGTACCAGAGCCACAATAAAAGTCTTGAGCGCCTGACAACGGGATTCATCAAGAACACTGGACATATGGGCCAGCAGTGAACAAGGGATGCTTGATGGGGGTTGCCAAATCATTCCCCCTACTAACACCATCAGCAGAAGATACTGATTGGAAGCTGGAGATGAGATAGTTGTGCAGGGAGCGAATGGCATCCTGAAAGTGATGACTATGGGCTTCTCGGAAGCTGAAGCTGAAGGAATGGTGAAACCTGGGAGAGGCTGGAAGCTTCATGGACCAACTTTGAAGAACTTGGCCCACAAAGCAAAGAGCATAAGCAGCGATATCCTGATCTAGAATGTTCTCAAGATCAGAGGGATTCAGAACTAGGGATAAAGCCTCAGTGACTTGGGCCTGTAATTTGGTGTAGGGGAGCTCAAAATCAATATTGTTAAAGATGGTGAGCTTAAAAGCCAGGAAAGTAGGTTTGTAGTATTGTCCGAGTCAGAAAAGGAACTCAGGAAGCAGGTTTGACCCATCAAGAAAAGAGCGATCAAGAGTGAAAGGAATAATTTCCAGAGCATCTATGATGATGGTCAGTGCATCTGCAAAAGGGGCCTAATCCAGGAGAGTTTCTAAATCTAACTCTGGAATTGACAACTGAGGAAGAATCAGAAGAGTTGTTTGAAATGATCAAAATCCTGGTTTCAGAAGGATTAGTTACCATTTCCAGTAATTCAAAGGAAGGACTGTCCGCTGGCGCCAGACTAGGCGTATGAGTCATGGAAGGACCATAGAAGAGGTTTTGTCATGCATCCTGACTCCTCTGCTGGAAGAGCCAAAGATATTGATCAGACGAACTATTTAGAAGCTGCTGGTATCACGACTCAGAATTTGACATATGAGCTGGATGAGAGGGGGGATGTTGGACTTATATGGAAGTCAACATTATGCATTCTACATTCCCTTAAGCTCCAATTTCAGAGAAATTAATCTCAAAATTAATGGGATAAGCTCTCCAAGAGAAGAATTAGGAATGACTTGAGCCAAGAGGTTACAAGAGAAATAACAAGAGCAAACATAAATAAGTATTTTTAATTGGGCCATGAAATTAACATTAATGGCAAGAGACTCCTGTCTAGGAGAAGGAGAAAATCAGGAAATCGAGGACGCCAGACCAAGAATCCTGAATATGACAGCAGGTCATATACCCTTATGGGGGGAAAATTGGATTTTGGGACTAATATCGTCAAAAGTAAATCAATCAGCCTGGCACAACAGTAGATCATGGGGACTGCACTCTGTGTAGGCAGTAGCGAGGAGGAAGAAGAAGAGCGCCCCATCCCAAAGGTTGTCCCGAGCAGCATTGAGTATTGACAATCATACTCTGCTTGAGCCATTGAAGTATTTGACCAAGTGTTCAAAGCAGTGTTCCCATGCCACGGTCCTTTTCTTGCAGGAATCTAGCCAAGAAGGGGGATGTGTTGGTATTTTTGCCCATATTCCAGGCCTGCTAGATTACCAGGAATCGCTAGGGGATAATTCCCTAAGGAGAGGTGAATTGGAAATTGGTTGGCCTGAATTTTGGAGTAACTACATTTGGGTTATTTTGGGATATTCGCCTGGTCATATCCATCAGGGATCAATCCGGATGAATACTTAAGATCTCAATGGGAAGAGTTGCCAACGAAATAAGGGCATCTAATAGTGATTAACAATCAGGTGTACCAATTGAGATCGGTCAGGTTTAATCACCAACTGATTGGGAATGAACAGAAAGTTGTGAGGTGAGTGATGCCGCCTGCAACTAGTGAATCAATCAGGTGGTGCGTGACCTGCCTTAATGGGTAATAAGTCCCATTACCTAAGCAGGTCGCTAGCCAAATATGGCTGGATTGCTTGGTACAAGAGGAAAATTTTAGGGACACATTTTCCAACTCTTTCTGTTTAGGTCTTGAGGATGTCCAACAACGGAATCCTAGCCAGGATGGGGAAGACCATCGTTGCTGAGACAAGGATGGGTGATTCAACAGCAATGGCTGCCATTTCATCGAAGAGGTGTCAACTGAGGGTTAGATGACTGAATCCCCACTATAAATTCCCTAGAATTCACTCATAAAAACAGTATTTTACAAAAAACAGCATTTGGTAAAACAGTTCTATAGTTTTCATCCAGTATATAGTTTATTTAGTAAAATATTATCAGCTTTTAATTTTTCTATTCTTCTCAAGTATATTATTGCTGTGTGCAATAATTGAGAGACTCTTAGGGAAAAGAGCAAAGATCTGAGCGAGGATCTAGATAAGAAAAAGAAACAATTGGGGATTGCTGCTGACTGTATATTGGACTGAAGAGAGTGTCACCAGGGAATCTTAGAGAAGATTGGGTTGGACAGAATGAGGGAACGAATTCCTGGATCATGACAACTCAAGTATTTCAAATGGGAATACTGGCCGAGCATTGTGCTGAGATAAATATTTCACTAAACTATGGATAATAGTCGTCATACTAGTATCAAACAATAATCTAATATACTATAAAACGCAGACAAATTGCACAAGAACTGAACCTGTGCAGTAATAAGTTTATTGGGGTTATTTTCCAAAAGTAACCCAAAACAGTAAATTTTTTCACATAGAGAGTCCTATAGAAAAAAAATTAATATCACAGTGTTAAAACCTTAGGCAATTGGGCTAGTATTTTATTATATCCTTAGTATTTTAGTTCTATTTGAGGTACGCCGACCAGAGGTCGGACATTACTGATATTCATTGAGAAAAAAGAACCAAACAAACGGAAAAACAAACAAAGCAAAACCTCCAACCAGGCGGGGAGCAGAATACCGCTAACCCACCATGGCAGAGGGGGAGGGGGTCAGTCAGCTCTGCTACAGGCTTATTGCGCATACCAGAACTACAATGGTTGTAGTAGCAGACTAAAGAGGAGAGCTAGGGCGTTGGGGCATCAGCGTAGTGGGGTTGGATGTGTTTGAAATATTGGTTACTTTCCTTAAGATCAGATTGGAAGACATCCTCAACTAATTATATGACTTGATGCTCAGCTTAAAGGTGGGAATCTGGGAGCTGAGCCAAATGGGTATTTTGCTTGGTGATTTTAGCAGATAAGTTGAATGCTGCTATTTTTTTAACATTCAAGACAGCGTCTATGGCATCATTGGTCAATTTGGCTATTTCCTACCTTGCTACTTTGAAGAAATAAGGGGGGAAGTTGACTGTGCTAAGACCTTCATGGAATTAAGCAACTGATTGGGCCACTGCTTTGCAGAGGTGGTGGCAATGGGGTGAGGCTACTGCTGCTAAGGTGAGCTGGTGGTCACTTTGGTAGGGGATGGCATTGGGTTTAGGAGAGAGGCATCTGGGTGAGAGGGTTTTGTCAAAATCAGAATTATAAAATTCAGCCCATTCATAATTATCCCAGCCGAGATTTTCACCAGTTTCCTCATTTGTGACAATTTTAACAGTTTCATCAACCTCATTCAATAGGTTCCAAGGATTTTGGTTCATGAGAATAGTGGAGGCAGAATTTGGGTGGGTGGTAGTTAGCAAATGGGTGGATGCTTGAGCATGAATGATGTTCCAAATCAGACTCTGCTTGGCTGGTTGGAATTCAGGCGGGTGAATGTGGCTGGAGGTTTTGGTGGGGGACAATTTCCCACTCTGGCCCAATGAGCTAGCGTGGGGAGTAGGAGGGGGCAACAAAATGGCCAATTCAGAAGCCGCTGACAGGTGTTCAGAAGCTACATCAGAGGAAATGACATGATGGCAGGACTTTTTAGAATGGTCAAACCCAATATAGTGGGGACAAATTTGGTGACCATTATCTACACAAGCCAAAAAAGAGATGCTCTGGTGCTGCTGCAATGCAAGCGTGGGGGGAATTGTTAGCTATGGCAGAGTGGTGTGGGGTTATGGTGGGAAGTGGCTTGAGGGTCAGCAAGGCGCTCTGCATCAGAGGGAACAGTGAAGATGAGGTTGAGTTGAGTGCCATAAGCCATAAGCCCCGCCATCAACTATTAATACGAAATTTGGGTAGGAGGTGGGAAGGGAGGGATGAAAATGATACCACCAGAGTGGTGTCAGAAGGGAGGTGAGTAATGGTAATAGGAATGGGAGTTTTTTTTGTAAATTAAGAGTCAAAGCCGCTGCTGCAGCGTCCTCCTCCATCATGAGGCCTATGTCAAAATAGCACTTGAAGGTGGAATATATAAAGTCAGCTGGTGTAAAAGCAGCGGTGGCTAGTTCAATTATTGCTTTGTCATCATATGGAAAGAAACGTCCATAGTTGACATGGAGACTAAATCAAATATTAAAACAAGGAAGGGTGAGAAGATGGGGCAAGAAGAGTGGGTGCGTGCAAGGTGGAATGCTAGAACCGTGGGGGACAAATTTGGATAGAATAAGTCAGCAGCTATCTGAGCCCATCTATTAAAATTTAGTGAGAAAATATGATAAGCAGGTGCTGTGAAGGCTACGAAATTAATAGTTCTATGGCTCTAGAAAAGATCGACACAATTGCAATGAAGTTATTAGTTCCGTTGCTATAGTTGATTCCAAAAGGAATTACAGCATCATGTATGAAAAAAGACCAAAATTAGGCTACGCGAGACAAAAAAGAGATACTTTATTTGTTAGAAATGAGGGATATTTATAGGGGTAGATTTAGTAGTTGTTCATGAGGATTTTCAGGATGCACCTGAGGTGAGATCTTTCCTATTAAATGACCAATACTGCTGATTATTAATACATACTTGTGGTGGCCAGATCTGATAAGATTCTTATTTGATGAGACCAACCTTCTTATATGATTTTCTGCCTCATCAGATAGCTTAGCATCATCCTTCAGAGAAGGTTGATAACTCTGAAGGGGGATCGTAGGTCTATCCTAGAATTGGATATCTCTGATGTAGATTTTGCAATCTCATTAGACTGAGATATCAAATATCAATCCTTAATAATTTCTGTCATCATAGTTGAATCCCCAATAATGCCCCCCTCAAGGTCTTGCCTAGGGAGCACATACTTTTGAAGAAATCTACTATGCACTCTATTGATAACAGTACCAGTATCAAGAGCCGCAATGGAGTATTCAATATCCCAGTGATAAATAATACAGTAAGGACCAAACCATAAGGTGTCAAGTTTGTGAATCCTTCCTCCCAGCCTATGGTGATAGAAGAGTATAAGATCCCCGACTTGATACTCTGGTAGCGTAGGTCTACTAGCGTTGATTCTATTTCCCTCTTTCAATGTGGAAGCAGCAAGGGAACTTGAAGCTAAAGCTTATACTCAGATGATTTCATCATCTAGTCTCCTCATAGCTAAATCATTAGTTTGTGGGGTAGCCTCCTCAAGTATAGGTTGTACACTTGAGGGGAGGATAGGATCCCAACCATATAAAGCTTTAAAAGGAGACATTCCAATTATACGATGGTAGTTAACTCTATAGGCTAACATCGCAATAGGCAAATAGAGATTCCATCTACTAGGATCATTGGAAGCCATCTTTTGAAGAATGGCTACAAGGGTAACATTTGCTCATTTGACCACACCGTTAGTAGAAGGATTGTAAGGAGCTGTAAACGACTGATAGGTACCCATTAATTTAGTAAGCTCAGATACCACCTGAGAAATGAAGTTGGTCCCATTATCTAATAACAGGACTTTTGGGATACCATGCCTGATGAAAGCTTGCTTAAAAAGAAAGGACGCTGTAGCCTTAGTGGTGATCGCGGAGACTGAGATAGCTTCAATCCATTTAGCAAAATGGTCAATAGCTAACAGAATATATTGATGTCCATAAATTGCAGTAGGGAGAGGACCCACCACATCAATACTCATAGTAGAAAAAGAATCTGAAGTACCATAATTTTGTGTTGGTAATTCAGATTTTCACCATGTTGTTGATGGCAAATGAAACAAGTCTCCAA